>KL198076.1:157419-195076 GCA_000697705.1 Botryobasidium botryosum FD-172 SS1
CTCCCCCCCCTCCCCCCCCTCCCCAGGGACTGATATGGAAGTCCGATTCCTCCTATCACCCTCCTAGACCTCCCTTCTCCGCCCTCCACGCGGATAAAACGGGGATAGTCGGCGACACCCTGTTGTCTTGACCCCTGCACCCTTATATCCCCCTTTTTCTTCCTTCTCCATAGTTAGCACTGGGGGCCGCGTGTTGAATTTCGGGTGACAGTGGTTGGACGAATAAGACAAGATGTATTCGCGTTTAGCCTGAGCGACCGTACACTTGTTGTAAACGCGTGAAGAACATACAGGCATATAGACGGAAAATTTAAATCAATCAAATGCTTACATAATAACTGCAAGCCACCACGCGTGAAACTGCAAAACCAACACCGCGCATGTTTCGCACTTTTTCTCCTGTACTTAGACATTTTTCCCCGTTTCGTCTTTCTCCTCATCTTCACATCTCTTCACAAGGGCCTTGGTCGATAGTTACCTAGGTAGATCATTGTACTTAGCGATCCTTTTGCTTCCCATACTACCCCCTTTACTCCAAAAAAAAAAAATTGGGAACCTGAAGGGCGGCTAGGTTCCCTCACATTTAGGAGCCCATCGAAGTCGCACCAAGTCTCAGTGACCAGGTTCAACAGCCCAATTGCACTTAGCTTCAGTGCCATGCGATACCATGATAAAAAATTAGAATATCAATCCAGGTGTGATTCAGCGCCCCCAGTAATACGCGGAAGGGTTGCTTGCATTCGTGTTGGACGGCCACATAGTGCCGGGGGAGGTTGCCAGTGGAACTTCGAAAGACGCAGGCCTGGGCTACTGGTGCCCTTGGCCAAAGCTTAGAGGCCGAGCGCGCTGGATAGTGGCTTGCGGTTGTTCAGCCAGGACCCCTGAAAGCCCTAATATATGTCCGATCCGGAAATCAAAAATTTCGGAGGTAAATAAAGCCAAATTTCGACTCAGGGGCGCATAACATTAGCCAATTTCCTAAATTTAGTCTTCAGACATTGTCAATTTTTTGTGCAAATTTTCGGAGTTTTGGGATCATACATTGCTCCAGACTAACCTTTTTTCATTTTTTAGGATTTTTTCCCCAATTTCCAAGCATTTTAGACCCTTGGGCATATGACATAGGTGGTTTTTGCCCATTTTAGTCCTCATACCTCTGCCCAAAATTGCACCATTTTTAGACTTTCCAGCACCAGACATCTGAAAATTTTCCCCAAAATTAGGAGATCCAGCATATCACATTTCCTAGGGCTTTCCAGGGTCCTGTTCAGCCTCCAGCTCAAGGCGAGTCTGGATGCCAATTGCAACAGACTGGGATTATTATCTCAGGGTTCACTGTGGTGCGAGCCATGAATGCACGATGCTCGAATGAGCTGTTCAGCCAATATCAAGGATGCGACTGTTGGCATTAGATTTCCCTCAGAGCTTTTAGCTTTCCTGAGGTTTATAGAGGCTCTGAACTGTGGGAACGACTGCGAAAGAAACGGACACACTGGATTTCAACCATTTTAGATTATGTAAGCGGACCTGGTGCGAGCCCTTGTGAGCCCTGGCACAGCCCTGGTCCCCCTGACCTGGTTCACTCCATTCCTGTTGCAGCTGACTCTTTCATGCTTATCTTGAGTGGCTATCTGCTTCTCCTGTAAAGCTTGTCGACTCTTATCCATGCCCTGCACTGGCCAGGCCTAGGTTGCTCTTCAGGAGACTCCATGAAAATTCAATGCCTTCTGGAATCTGAGCAAATCACACAATATTTACTTAGTCCCACCATCTTTCCTCTAGATTGGTGGTGGTCAAACTCATCGACAGTACTTGTGCCTATAGTAATACTTGGGACTGGATGACCAACCCTAAACGAATAGTAGTAGAGTACAAGCAGGCGAAGTACTGGCATTGCTCTTCTTGGTGAATTGGACATTGGATCTACATCAGGAAAAAGGCCCCCTTGCTATGGAGCTTCGGTAACAGCTATAGTGCTGTAGCCTTTCCATGATGTCCATAGCACACAGATATGTAGTGCAATAACTATATAGCATCTAGTAGCAGTGTGTAGCAAGGTGCCTGTAACTTTGACATGCTATATTGCACTGTCTTTCACTCCATAGTTGCCCCATTGAAGAGGACTCAAAGCCAAAAACAGTCAATAAGTATATCTCATGTCTGCTCAAAGTGATGTATGGTTATTGCAGCTCTCGCAAACCTGTCATCACCAATGTTGATGTGGATCGGCAAGAGGGATGGACGCTTCGAGAGGGTGAGAAAGCTGGATTGGTTAGGGAGTTGGCATAGGTGTCGTAGTGGTACAGACATAAGAGCAAACTGGGCAACAGAGACATGGAGTGCAGCCTGAAGGTTCAGAAAGACAGCAACATGTGTATGAAGAAGAGATTCGAGATGACGACAGTGGCAGCACTGAACACCATGTCGCAGCAAGTATGATGGTTAGTAAGAAGTTTCGGCTACAACATCGGCCTCTCTTTCCTTTTTCTTTCTCTCAACCCACTTGATATAATCTCTTGCAGCATTGGCATTAGCAGATTCTGGGAAAGATGACTTGTTGGTGTCCTTTGCAGCGTGGGAGCTATTGAGCAAGTGAGTTTTGTTAGATAATATTGGCAAAGCAGGGGTTGAGTGGCAGCGGCATACCGGGATAAATCCAAAAGCTCGCTTCCGAGCCCATCCGTAACCATCCTTGACTCAGGATTATTATGCAGTCTCATCAAGCCATCAAGCAGGGAACTATAGACATTGCTGTAAGGCCTGGTTTCGAGTTTCATGCCCCGAAAGTAGCCTTGAGACCACTCATCCAAGGCAAATCAAATCTGTAGTCACAATTGATTAGTCGCGGCAATGGTATGAGCTGACATGTAACTTACAGTTGTGTATACGAGAGCAATGGTGGGCAGCGGGATCTTGGGGTGAAAATACTGGGGGCATTGCAGCCCATCATCCTCCGGTTTTTTGAACCACATATCGTGGACAAGTGTGAACAGCAGCGGACTGAACCAGATCCCAACAAGCTTGGATGAATCCTGTTTATTGCGAGCGTGAGATGCAGTTGGTGAGTATGCCAGCTCAAACCATACCTCATAGAGATAAGCATTTTCCGTGATGAGCCTTTTGTAAATTGCTCGATTCTGGTGTACTCCGTTTGGCAAAAATCGATAAAAGACAGGTATGAGGTCTTGTGCGATCATCCTCTTTGTCCCTTCCCCCATCTTGGGTGAACGTGGAACTTATTGGAAAAACCTCCACGTCTGCTTTGCTGCTTGCCGCTGTCTTCAATGTCCAACCCACCCCCCGCTGGGCCTTTGCGCTCTAAGCGTCCCTGGGTTGTATCTGGCCCCACCGACCTCGACAATGACCCCATGTCTGGGGATGTCTCTATCTCAGGCGAGTCTCACCCTGACACCCCCTCAGATGCCAGCACTGACATCATCCCCACGACCCCTCTCTGTCGTGGACCTATCGACTGGGTGGCCGAAATGGCCGCCGAAAAATTGCGATCGAACCCACCAGGCTCACCCGCCGCCTGCCGCAAACTTGCGTGGGATGCCCTCCGGACTCCCACCCCTCGCCCCACTCAGCGTCAGCCCTTCGCTCCCGCTGTCCCCACCACCACCACTGCCATCGATCCCCAGATCGAGGTAGATTGGATGGCTCGTGTCATCTCCAGCCTCATTGCCGACCTCACCTGGGTCGCTCCAGGAGGATCTCCCTCCCTCACTCCCCCACTGCGATCTTTGATCAACGTGTTCTTCTCCACGATCCCTATGGATCTCCTTGCGGAGGCCATCACTACCAACGTGACCCTCATGGAGATTGTTACCCCTCATCAGGCCCCACCCCCCCTCCTCCTGCCCCCGCTCCTGTGAAGGGCGGCAAGGGCAAGAAGCGCGCTCCCACCCCCGCCCCCTCCAAGGGCGGCCCTGGCACCCCCGCTGCTCCCTCCACCACCCCCCTCCCTTCGGCCGCTAAACCGAAGAAGCCCACTTTCACCAAGGCTGCCAAGTCCGCCTCCGCCTCAACCCCGGGGTCTAATCCCCCGAAATTCAACCCCTCACCCAAAGTCGCCTCACCTATGCGATCAAAGGCTAAGGACCCCCTTTCTGCGGCCTTCAAACCGCTAACCACTATCGCGCCCGAAGCCCAGGCTTCCGGCATCGCGGTTGTCGAGCATATTAACCGATTGCTCGCCCCATCTCACTTCCAGCTGAAGGGATGCACCTGGTCTCCCTTCGGCAACTTCATCGCAATGCCCCACCTCTCTGAGGATGTCGCCAAGCTCCCCGAGGTCCTTCCAAGGATTCTCCTAGACATGTTCAAGGTGGAATTCCGCCACCTCACCTTCGACAACTCTTCTTTTGTTGTCGTTTACAACCTCCCGCTTGGCCCCCCTGGTAACTAGACCGACCCCTCAACCATCGCCTTGGCTCTCATGGCCCAAAACAACATTCTTGAACCACTTCCAGCCTCCCCTGATCGCTGGCTCACCAACCCCGACTGCCATAAGGGAACCACAGCTTCCCTTCGCCTTTCCTTGTCGCCCCTGATGAAGGCAGCTATTCTCCACTCCGGCACGCTCTTCTTTGATGGGTGTCCCCACCCAGTTCGCGCTTTCACCGCCGTGAAAACCAAACCCAACCAATGTTGCCAATGCTGGCGCCTTGGTCATTCAGAGGCGTGGTGCCGTCAGACCAACCCAGTCTGCGGCACCTGCGTGCAGGGCCACCCCTCCCACCACCATCATGCTGTTGCACCCAATGCGGCACAACTCTGCGTCCTTTGCAAAGGCGCTCACCCCTCCTGGACCCGCTGCCAGCTGGTGCGTCAACTGGCACATCCAACTTGCGGCCCAGCCGCCACTTCCCAAAAAGAAGCCCGCCAAACCGTCGGCTGCCTCCAAAAGGCACGCCTCTAAGGTCACTGCCGGGTCTTCTACTAAAGTTCCTTCTTCTACTACCGAGCCTTCGGGCGACGTAGTCACACACTTATAACTCTGCCAATTCAGTTAACTCCAGTTTTTCCCCTTGGGGTCTCAATTCCCCACCGGGGTTTTTCTCTCGTAATCACACATTTAAAGGGTCTTGGTCCACGTCACCTAGGATGTACTTTAGGTAGTTTCATGCCGACAATAAGAACACCCCCCTTCACTCCAAAAAAAAAAGAGGTCTTGTGTGATGCCCCTCAGCTTGCTGTGCATCTGGCAGGTACCCTTGCATAGCTGGGACGCAACGTTAGCGTGTATGGTTAAAGGGAAAGCTGATGTGTGCATACAACTTTGAGTTGATCATCAGTTGCATTGACATCAACGCCCAGTTCCCAACAGGCTGCCTCCCAAGCCTCTTCGGAGAGTTCTCGCTCCTCGTTGGGCTTCACAAAAGGAAGTCTTGTCATGACAAGACAGCGGTAATGAGCATTGGCGAGCCCAATGATGGCTTGGATATCATTGGCGTAATCGGACGCTTTGGGCCGGTTGGGATTTGAGTGGACAGTCCCATGCTGAGCATGTTTCTTGGGAGCGGGCTTATTGTCTTTGGACCTGGAGCCCAGAGTCGCCGACATGGACCTACGCCTGCGAATTCTGTGGTGTTGAATGGGAGGGAGAGAAGATGCATGTGGTGGACCTACAATGCCACCGCCCTCGCTATGGTCTTGATCTTCATTGCCACGATCCAAATCGGGGCTACGATTGTCGATATTGTGATTGATATCGTCGACGTGGTCGATGTCGTCGATATCATAGTCGAGATCGCAGTCGGTGTTGTCTTGATCAGCATTCTCTTCTGCAGAGCCCTCCTCATGAGTATTGTGTTAGTTTGTTAGAATTGGAATGGAGTTATCGGTTGACATACAATTTGAGCTGTCTTCCTGTGATGAGAGACTGTGTCACGAGCAAGTTGTGTGCGAATGGCGGGAATAGGCTGTGTGCGAGCGGTAGCAGGCGTTGTATGCTGAATACGAGGGCGGGCAACCAGCATGGAGGGAGCTCTGGTAGGTGTAGGAGCCAACTGGGGCTGAGACGAGAGCTGGGACTGGGAATGATTCAGTAGTGTGCCTTCATCTGGTTGCTGTGGCTTGAACTTGGGGCGAGGGTGGGCCTTTTTTGCGGGTGTAGTGCGGACAACAGCAAACTACAGGAGATGGATTGGGTTGGGTACAAGGTATATAGAGATAAGCAGACGTACGCTACTATTTGGTGCTTGGCGACGCCTCTCCGCAATAGCATCTAAAAGAAATGCAAGTTAACTCACATGTGCTTGGCGAACATCATTACTATCTACCTTCGGACTTGGGCGGTTGCTGCTTTTGGCGCTTCTGGGCTTCCTTCTGCCTCCCAAGCTCCTCTGCTTCCTTTGCATTGCGATCTTCGTCAACCACGTCATATGAGTAAAAGAAGAGGATGATTATGGTCAGAGGGAGCAGATGCTCACTGATCTCACGTGCCTTCCATGTGGCCGTCCTGTTCTCGCGGGTTCTCATGTTGGGGAAACTAGAGACGGTAGACCAAGGTAGAACCTGTGGTTGCAAAAAGAGAGGATAATAAGAATGCTTTGCAATCGCGCAGCTCCTGGGTGTTGCATCAACACTTGGGCTGGTGCCCTATCCTAAAGGAGCTAGTTTCTCCTTTGCGTTTAGAGAAGTGTACTTGCATGATGCCCCAGTGCGTCAAGCATACTGAGTATGGCAAAGGCAAGCTGTGTGGCACAGAGGCATAGGCGGGTAGGAGTGGGCGGAAGATTGGGGTAGAGGATGCAGTTAGTAAAATTTAGGGGAATGCCCACCGCAGCGGAGGACTTCAGATAAAGTTGAGATGAACCATACAAATAAAAATGGAATAAAAAGCGACACCAAGGCAGTACAGGCAAGTGGATCTTGATTGGACCTGATGCGAGTGGAGATCAGGTAGACAATAAAATTGTCATAGGCAATGATATTTTGTGGAGCATGCGCAGCAGAATATACAAAAGCGAGATGGCGGCTGGCACACCCTAGGAGGTAGCAGTCACATCAAGCAATACCTGCACGATTGGATTTGGGCAAGGCAGTGGTGCAAGCATACAGTAGTACACTCCATCAGTATCCACCAAGTCCAAATGTTCGCACGACAGTGCCTGAAGCTGGAAGCTGATTTGATAGGACAGAGCCAAGCACATCTAAAGCCGCACAAGCTGGTTAACAAGAAGCATTGAATGCTGATTGCTGGCCATACAACGTGAAGCCTTGCGAGGTTCTGATGCTGCAGATGAAGCTTACAGATCGATGTACTGAAATATTCGAGGCATCATGAGGTGTGTTGTAAGTTGACTGCAGCGTGATACTGGTTGAATAGAATAAATGGAATGCAAACAGATAAAACAGGATATCGGGCGCACACACGGGAGTCTCGCAGATGGGATAACAGATGAAAACAGATATCAATCACTCACCATTCGTCTCACCATATCTGTGTAACCTTTGTTTAAATAGTTGATAGTACCATTCATCACGGTGTGTTTAACTTATGCTTGAATACACGAGGGATTTTGTTTCGCATCTCCAGCAAGCAGGTGTGACTCGGACGCACTTTTGATATCAAGGTGCTAACGTAGCTTGGAACGAGGCGGCAACGGCGGTTTTCGGCAAGCGGTCGGTGCGCCGTATACCTTCTTCAGGAGCCATATCTGAAAATTCAGATTTTTCCTCAAGCATAGTCAAGACTCCCAAGTAGACAAGCCCCCTCTCCATTTGGTTGATTTGCAAGAACGTTCCCTGGCCAACCACGCACCAGGATTTATTGGAGTAGTCGTCATTTGAGATGATCTTAGATGCAGTTATGAACGCCGAGATAAACGAGCGGCGACTGGAGGAGCTGTGGTTAGTCAGAAGATGTCAACAGCGGAAAAACTTGATCAGCTGCTTACACATGCATTGGGAGTTGGGTTTATTCACAGGTTGGCCCGTAACAGTACAGTGTTGGTAGACGGCCACTCTGTTAGTGGCAAGCGCAATATTTTCAAGCCTTGGTGAAGATGACATTGCGATGGCTTGGTAGTGGTGCCTCTGGGGTCTGGCTTGTACACTGCCAGTGTACAGCGCCCGTGTGATACCATACTTTTTGGCGCATCCTCCTGAATGCGAGAATAATTGGAGGCCAGGTAATAGAGACAGCGAAAAGATATTCAGGAGACAGAGCTTACCCCAATAGCATAGTTGAGTTTGCCCACAGTCCATGGTGCAGCACCAGATAAGTTTCACGCACTATTGGGCCCTTTGCCAATAGGATAGAGAAGCCGATAAAGACCAGCATTGCTGGCAAATCAGGGCAAGTTATGGTATACTTACTTGATAGAGTGCGAAAAAGAAATTGAAGGCTTGCTGAGCAGGAAGAGGCTGCAAGAGCTTGTGTGAGCACCTTGAAAGCTTGATACATCATACCTTGGGTCAATGATGCTCGCTCGTGATTAGGAAGCAATGAGGTTATATCGGATGCAACCATGAACGTTGCCCATCGCTGCTGTGATCATGTCCACAAACCGCAGCAAGTCTTCTAAACCACAGGTGCTGTATCTTCTTTCTCAGTTCTCATGCATAGACCCACTTAAATGTTGCTCAGGAGTCAGCATACAGAATATTAATGAGACAGATACATATGCGGTAACTGCTCAACTGTGTTTAGCTTTCAGCGCTTGCTTACTGTTATACTGGTGCAATTCTTTCACAGCTTTGCTTTTGGCCAATGCCGGTTCACCAACTGCTCACGCAACGCGTGCTGGCCATTTCCCAGCGTTGTAGCTGTTCTAGCCCGACTACATTCAGTACGCCGGCGGGATTCTCCTGCATTCAGAACGGTGGAGTCAGGCACAAAACTCAAGCAAGCTCCGCACACCTTGTATAAGTACACCAGCCAGTTTGCCTGGCTATTGTAACTGCTCTAATCCGTAACAGGACTTGTTGCCCTGTGTTTCGTACATGGAATGATCACGCCGGGCGACCATACATGATATGATTCGTGAGCGGCTTGTTAATCAAATGAGCAAGGCAGCTATCCGCACGCAAGCTCTTCTTAAACTCTTTTTGGTTAGCAGTTGGTGTACACAAGGCAACCAAAACAAAAGACTGATGGCAATATCATTGCTCCTTAGCGCTCGAATGTTCAGCAATTTCACACCAATCCTTCTTGCTCCCGATGTCCAACTCGATACGCTCGACAGAGTTACACGCAAGAGACGCCGACAGGGTGGCTCGCTTGGGGGACCAGGAGATCTTGCTGCGCACCCAGTGTGATACCCAGGCGGTTTGTTGTTGCTACTTATGCTATTGACATCGACGCTATACTAATGACATATAAGCCTCCATTAGCCCACTGCTTGTTGTGTCATCCTGGGATCAAGATGGCGGTCGTCACTCTCCTTCGTGGCTCAATCGACTGGGTTATCGTTTCATGGAGCATTGCACTGCTCTGAGGCTTGCATGGAATATATGCAAGCTTCAACAGTTGATAGAGCGTGTAAGTTTCTCTTATGTCAGGACTGCGTAGGTCGCTGATATCATTTTACTTCGATGTCTGAAGAAGACCAAGTTTATGGAATGGATCACACACCGCTATCAAATCTATGCAAGCTATTCTTTCTTGATTGAGACCATTGATGCGCAAATAACCCATTCTCATTAGATCAGTCGCGTTATTCAGCAGACCCTCGAGAACAAGTACGCCACGATTGCCATGTCTACTGCATACCAAAAGCAAGTGCGGCTTCCTGTCAGCATGTGCAAACGAGTCAGAACCCCCCCTCTCATCCAAGAACAAGCTGAACACGCAAAGCACAGCGGACTCCACAGCATCCCTGCTACTGTCATCCAGAGGGAGGAACTCAATATTTGGAGGTTGGAGGTTGAGCTGACAGCACTCCACTTGCAGAGGATGCAGCTCCCTGCGGAGTATCCCGACTCAGACGTAGAAGAGATTAGTAGCAATGATTTGATTGAGGAGTCGGAAACAGAATCCGATAACTAACTGCTCGATTTTGGAAAAATTACATGTATCTCTCCGTGAACATTTCTCTCAGCTCCGCTTTTCTTTGTATGCGCTCATTTTTGCTTTCAAGGATATGGTCTACTCTTTAACCATTACATCTGCAAATGTGCGTCAACTACAAGAGTTCGTAAAACTTGAACATAGGCTTACCCCTTAAAAATCTTTCAGAATACCTAGTCATGTAATTACTTCGTTCCGCAGCGGTGCACCATAGGCACACAAGCGCCTCGAGCACCTTAATTGATAACTACTACTACTTGAACACAGGCTGTATGTACAAATATTTCCTCAAAGCTTATTGTCTCTGTACTAACCACATTGCGTGTTCCCCTTTATTTTCTCTAGTCCTATAATTCGCCCCACGCTGGGTGCAGCTCCATTGCCCCGCTGGTGCCCAATCTCCTCCCACCATCGTTAGCCTCCGATCCTCAATCAAATATCCCTATTTTATCCACGGCCAGGTATGCTGCCCACAAGTCAGGCCCGCTTATCCGATCGTCCTATCTCGCTGAAACCATGCGAGCTGAAAATTTGGGGCGATGAATAATCGGTTGACTAGGATTTTTTGACTTGGTGAAGCAATGAGCCTTGGGTCTGCTTGCATACTCCAGCTTCTTTTGGCATCTCTGGGGATGCATTTGAGTTATTATATCCTAGACTGTGTTTGTGTGAGCAATGCTTAGATATCTGCCTTCAAGCTTAATTAGTATTGCTCACCTTTCCACCATTCCCGCAGGTAAATAATATCAATATATCCATGAGGAGCATCCTTCTCGCGCCAAGTTTGGTAAGTACACTTCAGGCCTAGCACTTAGTGATTGTCTTGTCAATTCAGCGCTCAACAGTCACCTTGTAGCACTATATTTTTATTTGGCCTCCACTTAGTACAGGAGGGTCTTTGGTTTTCACTCCAAGCATGTCCTACATGGAGGTACATGAAGTTTGACTGCAAGACCTGCCAGTCTTGCAGTCAATTGTCATATACTTCTGTTTAGTGTGTGTGTGAAGGGCTTAGGTGCAAAAAACCATAACTGGAATTTTAGTCTACCGGATGGCCCTCACTGCCCGCCTGATCATCTGGTCATTGGATCGGGCCGCCGCTGGTTTAAAATTATCTCATTCTCTGGAGTTCCTTTGCTGTTGTCCCTTACCTCCTCATGCTGTGATCACACAGGATTTATTAGCCAGATGAGGCAAACGATCAAGTAGGGAGTGGGGGATGACACTCAGGAGCTAGTAGTGGTTAAACTAAGCTTAGACTGCCATCAGAGAAAGGCGAATACTCTGCCGCGTAGAATCGGGGTCTCACTTGCCTGCATTTGGCTATCCTCTTTAACTCCCCATAGTCAGACTTTGCCAAGGGTGTGGTCAGCAATTCAACGTCAAGAGGTATCCACTGCCGCTCGCACAGTCACCACTGCTTGCACCGTCAACGCTGCTTGCACCATCACCACCGCCCACATCGCTGCCATGCACTACAGCTGCCTCGGGTGCTCACAATACTGGCACAAGGCACAAGGGCTCCATCAACACTACACCCGGAGCCCAGCATGCAATGCTGCCTCCCGGGCTGCCTATCGAGCTAAAAGAAATCGACAGGCATCACAGATGGCGGCGGTCAACACCACCCCGCAACGCCTCACTCAAACTCTGAGCCTCTGCAAGGCCTGCCTCCTCCCAATTCTCCTATCCAAAGCCTGCCTCTAAACCCTACCTCGCTTCCCTCTTCATCCCGAAGACCTCCTCAGCCTGCAGTACCAGCTGAGCCCCTTCCTGGCCCCTCGGCGCAACAACCGCTCTCTCCTTCCAATCCTCATCCATCGAAGTGAGCCCGTATTGAAGAAATTGATGACGAGGGCAATGGCTTTCATCCTGGGCCGCCAGATGATACGTTCCCATCACCAGACGAAAACCTTCCTGGTCCCTCGTCTTGCCTGCCATCTCTTTCAGGGCCTCATCCATCAAACATCTCTGGGCCACCGTCCAATACATTTCCGCCTCAACATGAGGCAGGGAAAGTCTATGGGCAGGTGTGTACACCGTTTGAAACTAGACAGATGTCACAGTGACAGCGAGGCAAGCAGCCATGGGCCCCCTTTAAGGATCTTCATGAAGTGGGGCTTGCGGCGTGGTATGTCGAGACCAACCAAGTTTGTAAGCATATTGATTCTAACTTGAAACTGCCCATTGTAAGTCATCACCAGCCAAGAATGCGGCTCGCCATTGGGGTGTTCTGTACTCACCACTTCACTCCCTTTAGACTCAGAAACGTGTCCGCCCGTCATTCAAGAGCGTGCACTCTTTCTATCAAAAGATTGATCAACTCCCGCACGGTCCTGGGTTTGAGCAACATGTCATCAATGTCACTGGTGATCGCACAGGGCCAAAGAGGCAACCACTTACAGAGAAACTTGAGGTATGGGTGAGGGATCCCCTCGAGTGTATCGCAGAGATTCTTCGGAACCTGAGGTTCCAAGGGTGCACTGCGGACGTGCCGAGACAGGTTTTTGCGGACAGTACAAAGGGGGATCGAGAGTGCAGCGGGATGAATACAGCTGACTGGTGGTGGGAGACCCAGGTACGCCAACTTTGCATGTGACAATGGCTACTTCAGAGTGTTGACTAATCAAATGCGCTTTATAGCTAGTATTACCCGACGGCGCGACAATCGTGCCTGTCATTATCGCCTCCAATGAGACGCGGCTCACAAATTTCAGCGGGAATAAAACCGCCTGGCCCATCTACATCACTGTCAGCAATATCGACAAGTCTGTCCGCCGGAAGCCTTCTGAGCACACCACCATTCTCTTGGGATATCTCCTGACCTCAAATCTCAAGGTCTTTTCAAAGGACCTCCGCACCTCCAAGGGAAACGAGCTCTTCCATATCTGTATGAAGGAAATTCTGGAGCCATTGGTCCATGCCAGGAATGAAGGTGTCAGCATGCTTTTCCCCGGCGGTGGTGTGCGATGGGCTTTCCCCATCCTTGCAGCTTACATTGCGGACTTCCCAGAGCAGTGTTTGGTCACCTGCACGAAGCAAAGCTGCTGTCCAAAATGCAAGGTTGCACTCAGCGAGCAAGGTACTCATCGCTGCAATATGCCACCTCTACGAGGCCAAAGGGAGGCCCTCACCATCCTTCAACACCACCACAAGGGCTGGGCGGACGCCAAAGAGTCTTTGGCGGATCAAGGCCTTCATCCTGTATACCCGCCATTCTGGGCTAATCTGCCGCACACGGACATTTTTTCTTGTACCACACCCGATCTCCTGCACCAGATTCACAAAGGCGTATTTAAGGACTATTTATTAGCATGGTGCCAGACCATTATCGGCGCAGAGGAGATGGATCGCCGTTTCCAGACGATGCCGAGCCATCCATCTGTACGACGCTTCAGCTCCGGCATCTCCGGATTCAGTCAATGGGGCGGGACAAAATCCAAGGATGTCGAGAAGGTTTTCCTTGGTATCATCTCTGGTGCGGTTAGGGGCTCGCTGATGACTGCAGCTCGAGCCTTGATGGATTTTATCCAGCTTGCTCAGTATCCTGCCCACACAGACAAGACCCTGAAGACAATGGACATCACCCTTGCAAAATTCCACCGGCACAAGGATGCGTTTGTTGAGGCTGGGGCACGCGAGCTCCCGCACTTCGATATCCCCAAACTCCACTCTCTCTTTCATTATACCACGGCTATCCGTCTCCTTGGCACGCTTGACGGCTTCAACATGGAGTGCCCAGAGCGACTCCACATTGACTTTGCAAAGAAGGCTTACACTTGGAGCAGCAAGCACGATTACACAAAACAGATGGCATGCTGGCTGAACAGACAGGAAGCTATCATCATGCTGCAGGAGTACTTGGCGTGGCAGGGCATCAACCTTCGCACTGCATGCCGTGAGGATCCCAATCCAGCCGTTGATGATGCTGACAGGCAGCCTGAGGACGAGCACTTGCAGATGTTCGGGTCATTGCAGGTCAAGCTTGCGAAGGCACCACCTTTCTGCCATCTGACCGCTGATGTCCTTTCACGGCATTTCGGGGCAGCCCATTTCCTTCGCTGCCTTGACGATTTCATATCCACACTCCCCCCTCCTTGTCAACAACACAGGCTGTATCTCTCCAATCAGTTCGAAGCGTTCAAGCATGTACAACTCCTTATACCCTCGCTTGGCAGGCACAATGAGCCTTTCTTGGACAAGGTTCGTGCGTCACCCTCCTGGCATAGCGACATCCCCAAGGCCACCACCAGCGTAGTACGGTTTGACATGGTTCTCATTCGGATGACCGGAGCGGCTGGGAGTATGGATGCGCGTGGTACGTCCTATTCAATTTCTCAAACAGCTTGTATTATCAACTGAGTATCACCATTGTATCTCTCAGGCTATCGTATCGCGCAAGTTTGCGCTATATTCCTTGTGCCTCCAACCATCGCTTATGTCAACCAACCGATTGCTTATGTTGAGTGGTTCTCGATCAGTAAGCAGCCCACAAGTGGCATCAACCTCTATGAAGTCACTCAAGTCAAGAGCAGCAATGGTCGATCCGCCGGAGTCATCCCACTTGACTCTATTCGCCGAAGCTGTCACTTGTTTCCCAAGTGGGGACGAAGCTCGCACGACTGGGACCATGAGACTGTACTTGAAAAATGCAATCTTTTTTACCTTAACAGCACTTTAGACCTCCATTCTCATAGAATTATTTGACTTATCATGTATATTTCAAGTTAATATCTCCACCACAGTCCGCAATTATTATGCGCTCAACTTTAAACATAAATTAGCCTTGCATCACCAAAAGGTAAGTATATGTGTGACTAGGAATAGTCGGGTTGTGTGCTGCTACAGAGGCTACAAGCACACCAGAGTGTTCTCCATAACCTCTGTAACAGCGCATAACCTTTCTATGTCACTACTACTCTGGAGTTTTTTCCTGATGACTACTTCTTACTACAAGGGGATGATAGGTGCACAACCCATACCGACACAATCCAAAGCTTCAAGATCAGTCTCTCAGCAAAAAGGCAACTCGGATCATAACATCTGGTGGAATGGAGTATGTTGGCATTGCCAAGTACATCAAGGAGAGGGCCAAAGTGGCAAGGAGACAAACTGCGTGGCTTGGACCAAGCTTGGGCCTTCGTCTGCCCCAATAATAGGCTCAACCCAAGCCCCTTTCTTCTGCCAAGCAACCAAATGAAGATCGCTCAGTTTCATACACCAAATGCCGTGGGGATGCAGACGAAGATTGTGAAAGCCAAGGCAGTGGTAGTTTCATTGCATCACAAAGAATTTCTGGCCCTTGACATTTCCTGGACTTAAGAATCTCAAATATCGCCGCAATTAGAAAACCTTGGACTGGCACAAACTGACTTGCTTGAAAACAAGAGAAAGCTACCCACCAACACTGCGGGTATGTGTGTAAAAAGACCCATTGCCATCTTTGTCAGTTTTGTGAAAGGAGTGTGAATGTATTTTAAGTTTCCTGAAAGAGCTTTAATGGATTTTTGATCTTTTCACTATACTTGCCATTCTTGGAGAGGAGAAAGGCTCTAAATCCTGACAAATATTGGCTTTTTGGATGTAGTCTGCTAAATTTTCATACCATTTACTTGGAATGGATTAAAAATACAGGCAAAGTAAAGATATGACATATCATCACTATCTTTTCTGCATCTTTCTGCCAAAAAGATTTGCAGCCCCCTGCAGTGCAACAATCTAAACTCGGTTGGTGTAACGCCCTGCACCCGTAAAGGGATCTTTGTGATCAAACAGCATCTTGCAAAACGAACGTCGCGGGTGCTAGACTCACCTTTCGGATATGGATACGGAAGCCCTCGACACCACAACTCCGTAGCACAAAGCAGAATCTGACCAACAGGAAGCGGCGCCCAAGCGCAACCTGCCGGTTGCGGTGGTCAAAGACCACACCCGAAGCGCTATTTTCCGAGCGAAGCCTTTCGAACCATCTCCCTGAGCTTATTGATCTTGACAACATCCGTTTCCTCTTGCCCCTCAAGTCTCATCATCAGATGAATCCCCATTGGTTTGGAGAAGCGCCTCCGCGACATCGAAATCGGTACATTTCCCCGAAATCGATCTGTTATGGGCCCTCCCTCCTATGAACGACCTAATGCCGCGCGTGGTAGCGCACGGATGGATCTCCATCGATTGAGAAACACCGCACATTGCGCAACTTCTCCTTCCCCATGCGAGCCTCCACCTCAAGAAGACGTCCGTATTATCCAGGTCCGGCATTTACTCGCATGCAGCGCGACTATATATGTAGCACGCCGAGCAACGAGACTCAACGCCCCGATCCTCAATCCACCTTGCCCTCAAAAGCGTGAGCTTATACCGAAGCTGATGGTCAGGCTGACTACTAACGGCCTGCGGATGTTATCTGTACTCCTCGATCACCTCAGTGACCTTTCTTGAACAACAGTGGACGCAATGGAATCCGAACTGCCAGCTGGCCCACTTAATCTCCAAAACGCAGAAAGCAGCATAATGGATATCATTTGGCAAGATGCAAATCGCTACAAAACTCGGAAGGCCTGGATCCAACGCGTAGATGGTATTGAGTTGATTCAATGCGGCTCTCTTGTACGTGCTCAGCATCAGTTATTCTACCTTATTCTGACAAATCGACACTAGCTGGGTAACAGCTATCTCACCGTTAAGGATATCATCGAACATATCGATCACAAGTTGAAGTGGAGGGTTCTTGAGGAGGAGCAGAAGCAAGGGCGGTACCGGTGTAGAGTGTGGAATTCAGAGGGCGTCGAGATCGCTCAACCCAGCGCAGCTCAATCTGAAGACCAACACCCGCCAACTAGCACACGTCACGAACGCTTATGGGTAACTTACCCAGTAAGGATCAAACTGTTGGATGACTACGCTTCCAAATGGGACGAGATCTTTGAGCAGGCTGCGTCCACCTCGCTCGAACGCCAACAAAAATCGGGCAAACAGTTCAACGTCGTTGTCGGTCGGTTCTTCACGGTCACTCCTCCCAACCTGGACCTCAAGCTTGTTATTCTCCCTCACGCCAACTCCATCGGTGCGCTTCAGCTTGAAGAAGCGGACTGGGCAGAAATGTTCAAAGCTGCCAACAATCACGACGAGCTCGTGCTCAAATTAAAATGGCCTCCCCAGGATTCTGAAAAAGCGACAATTCTCGACCACGTCAGGTTTTCGACTCATCCGCTCAACTTCTATTCTACGTGGGTGGACTCAGCATCCTTGAACCTCCTCGTACTCCTGCAGACCGGAAAGCAAGGGTGGCTCCGACCGGTTCCGAAGGTGGACGATGTGTTGAATTTCAACGACCTCCTGATGGATACAGCCCCTCACGCTGGGGCCGACAAGACCAATACACAGGTTCCGACCGAGCCTAACGACGATTACTGGTTTCAAGGGGACAAAACTCTCAAATTTGAGCGGCTTGGGACGGATAAGATCATGGGCGCCTTCGCAAACGTAGTGAGTAGTGCACTGATCTAGGGGGCACTTGAATGTTTTCCTGATGGTTGCATTTGTTTCGCGATGTACGTCGCGCATTCTCGCAGTGGGCGAAGGAGTATTTGGGATGGGAGCTGCCCGAACAGCCACTTGACTCGTCTCAAGAAGAGATCCCCACCACCGAGGCGAACAACGAAATCACCACTACCAAGGAACCCAAAAAGCCAAGGGAACCTGTCATCGCGGAAGTAAGCGTCGTTTCGGTTTATTACTATTATTAGCTTGACCTTAGGCTGGGAGTCTAGTGGCTACACCGGCTGGGACACGGTCACAACAACGCTACTACTGATCGATTCACCAATCTGGTAGGCCTATCTCTGAGAGCGCATCTCCGTGCCTTAATGCTACTAATGACGATTTCTGGGTCCCATTTTACTACCATCAGATTTTTGGCACGTCGGAATGTAACACCGACATGATTCGGTACGTGCTCTCTTCCTTCTTATCGGCCTCAGCGCTCGGCGAGCGCGGCACCAAGGCTCTTATCGTTAAGTTGGGTCTAACCCGCCGCTCTGTCATTAGTGCCGAAGCCATGGTTTCAGCACTGCTCAAGTCTAAGAAAGTGTACTGTGTTTCCGTCAAGACTCAATGCACGGGCAACAATGTGGTGGAGATGCTCAGTGGTGGAGAGTTGCCTTCGCGCACCCTCGTGTTTCCTGAATACAAATATACGGAGCTGGGGATGTATGTTCGTTGGCTAATGCCTGAACTGGCGTACACGATTACCTGGAAAACGATGGCTGTGCGTATCCTTCCTTTGGGAGCGACTGCGAGGAAAGCTTATACCTTTCCATAGGTGAATACTCCACAAGGTGGACCGCATACGACCTTTTTCCATCCATTTTCCCGCCGGCGACCCTTGAAGGTCGAATACAAGCTCGATCACCAAGTCTTAAAGCGCTATCTTGCTACCATCGATATTTCGCCCGCAAGCCAGGCGCTCCTGAACGAGCGAGTTGCCGGAAGGTTGACGGACGAAGTGGATGAGGTGAAATATGACGAGGTCGAGCACCCTTCCGAGGGACGTCTGCGCCGCCTGCGTCCTGGGGCTCAGGATTCGCCGCCCGAGCTCGCGGAGCAAAGTGACTTGGATGGAAGCTTTGATCCCGAGACGGAGTCGGTGCTGGCTATCGATGATCAGGATGCGCGTGACTTCTTTGAACACTATGGAAAGGGGCGTGAGATCTTGGTTTGGAATGTCGATGATACTACCATAGAAGAGGAGACCGGCTAGTGGAAGGCTTTTCTGGCGTTTGAGTTATCTACTGCGAAGGGTCTGCCAGGTGTCATTTGGGAGTTGGACCTGCTTGTTGATAGTGCAATAGGGACGTTCAGAGTAAAAAATCTGGCATCAAAACAGCGTCAAAACGGCTCCAAAACAGCTTCAAAACGCTTTCAAAACCAAAATCCAATTCCTACTATATGTCTTGACGTGGTTTTGACAGTGAATCTGGTGTCGTTTTTGCCCACAGTTTTTCTACCGTGAAACCCCCCTACCAGGCGAATTGGATAAAAACTGCTGCTAAAAGGTCGATTTTGCTTCCCAAATGGGGTCAAGTGTGTTCTAGCGACCCTAGTTGTACTAAAGCAGTATGGTATGCATGTACAGTGTGGGCCGTCGGTGCTCAGACTTGCAGAAAAATATGGCTACGGCGGACACACGGCAGGCGGTTTTGAAGCTGCTTCGAAGACAGCCTTGAGACCGTTTTCGAGCTGTTTCGACGCTGGATTTTCTACTGTGAATGAAGCTAATGTAATCACGAATGACTTGAGCCTCAAGGAGTAGAGGTCCATTATAAAGAAAACGGGGATAAAGGGCTGTGTATTCTCGCCTCTCTCCCTCAATCGCCTTTACACATATAGCTCCCCGGCGTCCTGGGGCTAATGCTAAAGGCCAAGCCTGATAACGATAGATATATAACGACGCTGATGCTTATGATTGTAGAGCCTCCAGATCAAGGCGAACCTGGATGGCAAGGGATTGTGAGTAATATTTCAGGATTCATCAAATTGCGCGAAATGAATGCGTGACGCTCGTGTGACGCCCCATCCAGTCACCGGGATCTTAGTACTGTCCGACCTGGGCTATGTGAACTAGGACCCTGACCCGGCCTGTGCGAACACAGCTTATGTAATGTAATGTGCACGCATACCCGCTATCAGCGCGAGCCCAGTTTTATGCAAGTGTCAAGATTTTTCAAGGCACTTATGCAGTATGATGGCATAGGCATACTACAAGGTAAAGATGGGTGAGAATGGGCTCATTTTATCCATGAAAATCATGCATAATTGCAGCGCCCGAACTGGGTAATTCTTTCTATGAAAGGTATCTCATTCCATAGAAGGGCAACTCCGCTTCTTGATTACCAAAATTAGTAACACCTACCAAAAACAAATGGGCGTTCGCATAAACCAGGTCGGACGGTATAACAAGTTTTATACAGTAAAAACTCCGATCTTGCATACTGGTAATTATGCATAACCTCCACACATGCATGAGAAACAATTCCACCAGCCCGGTGGATAGGAATTACTATGCTCCATCATGCATAGCTTTTTAGTCATATCACGCATAAAAGCAGCGCCTAAATTGGTATTTCGGTCATCAATTCGCAATGACCAGGCAAAAACTGGCTTAGATAAGCAATCAAAAGAAGTATCATGCGATTTTTGTGAAGCTTTCACCTCACTTTCGCCTGCTTCCTCTTACTCTGATTATGCATACTCGAGCAGATGCATTGCAACCGCAGCAATGCATGTTCTCGGGTTTTACTGTATCAGCCTGAGTTTTCCCCGAGGGCGGATCATGCACAACGAAAAGGCAGTCAAAGATGACCTTCCTAGCTCGGGCGCAAGAAATGGGCGTAGCAAATAATTTCATGAGATTCTGGCGTACCGCAATCAAGTTACATAAAGGATGAAATCCTGAGTAAAAGGATAACGAGAGGGGTCGTGTAGATTACAACAAAACCTTCGAGCATACATGTCTTATGCTCTCGGTTGACCATACGCCGGGGGTGAACCCATAGCCCTCGTAGAGGATAGCTGGGGTAGCGGTTCTGCTAGCGGTAGGTTGGAGGTCAAGGGAAGAGCGGAAGGTTCAAAGGGATGAGCATGCGGCCCAAGCCCACTGCGTCCAGCCCACTGCGCCGAGTTCACGGCATAAGAGGGCAAGGAGTTGGATGAGTTGGAGTATTCCTCTGGCAATTGTCGGGTGGGGACCGGCATGTACCCTCGGGTAGGCGCTATGGCGTAAGAAGAAGCATCTATCCCGGATGAGGACGCCGGTTGGTTGGTTTCGTACGCAAGCATGTCAACGGAATGGCGCATTCGAGCCGGCGTTCGCTCCTTTCTGCGACAGTAGCAGAGTGCGAGGGCGGCGAGAGCGATAACGCAAATAGTCCCACCTACCGCCCCTCCGACGGCTGGACCAATGACCGAGGAACGATTACTATGAAAAAGGGGGCAGTTAGCTTGGTAATTTGGATGATGTGATTATAACGTGCATAGGCGTTGGGTCGGCTTGAGGCGTGGGGAACCCTGGAGGTCGATGGTGAGGGGGATGGTGTGAATTGTTCTGCGACGTGACGTATGTATATACAAACGAGTCGAGCAAAACGTATGAGGGCTTGTTGAGCGCCATCGTCAAGGTATGGGTTTCGTTCGTCAAGCCGTGGCCAGCAAAGAAAGTGACGTTGTAATGGTATTTAGCGGCCGCTTTTGCTGAGGGCCCCTTTGTGTAATTTCCGTGGGCGATTCCATCCACGAGAAAGTTGAGGCTGATTGGCAGCTCTGAGACAGCTTTGCTCGGTGCTAATATCCCAAAAACGTAGATGTCCGTGCCTGAGGGTGCGCAGGTATCGCCAAGTTGTTGAGCAAAAGCATAAATATAATGTTTAATTTGCTTGTTTTGCAAAGCGGGTACATATATCACTCACCAGTGAAAGTGAGGGACGCCGAAAGCACCACACTATCCGTCGCTGTCTGAGTTCCATCATGCCAAGTCCCATTTGTGACCATGCTAGCATTTGGTTTTGCTGGGCAAGATCCGCAGCTTTGGTCGTTCCAGACGCCCGAATACACAACTCGAGCGTCAGCATCGTCGACAGTCGCATTGACTGTGCGAACGCTAGATGCGGCAGACGATGTAGCCGCAACCAGGGAAATTACTACGTAAACTGCCCAGCGCAAGTGCTCCATTCAGTCGGCCTACTCGAATTCGTCAGTGCGGGTTCAGGTGCATGAGCAATGAGGTTTTGTACTCTTTAGAAGATGCGAACTGGATGAGAGTGGGGGTTGGCTGCGGGCGACCAACACCACGAAGATATGTGCAGCAGGCTCCCGTATGCAGATGTGGTGCTGGTGCTTGACGAAAAGACAGAACCTGGCCACGCTAGTACCGTGATAATAAAGCGTGTTATCATCACTGTGCGGTGTGTAAAACGAGAGGGCTTGACATTTGCAGCTTTCTGGATTTGGCAACTTCTACGAGGGCAAAACGCAGTGATCAAGTGATCGAACCAATAAAGGAAGGCATAGGGCGACCTTAAGAGGTATTTCCGTGCCCTTCCCAACTTGGATGGTTTTCAAGGCGGTCACGTTGTGCAAAACGATTCGAAAAAGCGCCTTGAGTCCCAATCGGCAAAAATCAACGAGAGCATCTCCATCAAAAAGGGCTAGTCGAGCCCTTTACGGAACTCATCAGTGGGGCGTGAAGCTGAGTGCTAATTCCACCTCCAGACGTTTCTATCAGACGTGTGAGGTGGGCCGCTGCTGATAGCTGATTTGTTTTAAAGGATCCAAACCTACACAGGTATAAATCCTGAAACTCCTTTGCAACCCATTCGTTAAGAGGAGAGAGCCCGTACATGACCGTACAGCGGCGAGCACAAGTAGTATCTCAACGAATATTCCACTCCCAGCACGTCCAACAGCGCCTGCGGCCCGCTGGCACCTAGTGGTTCATCGTCGTCGCGGTCCGCGAGCCTCCCACTCCCGCTGGCAAGCAGCCAAAAACGACCTAGTTTATTTGATACCAGGCGCGCGGGGATTACTGTCAATGCACAAATAAGACCTCGTTATCCAGATTCCGGAGGGCTTTTGTGAGCGCTTAAATGTTCTGGCTTAGAGAGTTCATGCGTGCAGCGTCGATGATAATGATGCGAAAGAGCAAAGGAGTTTATGACGAGAATTTTCGTACGTAAAATACCTGATTTGGAAGTCCGGATGCTTCAGCTTCGGTGTTACTTTCTACGCGTTACGGGCCATGACATTAATGATGCATGGTTTTTGATTGATATTCTGGTCTGGCGGAGGAACCTGAGGCGAATTGATGGTCGCTGATACTTGCACAGTATAAAAGCTGCGAGTCCAGTAGATGCTAATTAGCCCAAGTGACCACTCTGAGAAGGGTTCTGCAGCCGAATTTGTGCGGATCGTGACGCCCACCAGTAAGTAATATTCAAATTGGTGGTTGATGGTTCTACTTGCATGGTGGCTCGATCAAATAGGTAGACCATCACTCTCGCCCTTTCTATCTTCCCCGTCCATTGGTGCTGCCCTCGATGTCGAACGTCTACGTCCAGCTCAACACCGGCGCTAAGATCCCTCAGATCGGGTTCGGGACTATGCAAGCCGCGTCTGGGGTATGTGCGAACGAATATATCATCTCAACAACGGACTCCCAGCTAAGCTTCTGCCTGTGCAATTAGGTTGAAATTGCTGTTAAGAATGGCTATCGCCATCTCGATCTTGCTCCCATCTACCAGAATCAGAAAGAGGCGAGCGCGTGTCATGGTTTCCTTCCTTTGTTTAATCTTATGTCTACGCTTCCAGATCGGCGGGACTTTGAAAAAGCTATTCGACTCTGGAATTGTCAAGCGCGAGGATCTTTTCCTTACCAGCAAGGTTTGTTTCTTGCTCTAGCGACGCGCCTGTGTTTATCGTGCTCCGTCTTGATTAGCTCTGGAACAACTCGCATAGGCCGGAAGATGTTCCGAGAGCATTGGAAGCCACCCTTTCTGATCTTGGAGTTACGTACCTTGACCTCTACCGTGCGCCCTCCTTCGTATATATGTAGTTTAAGCGCTCACTGTAAACCCTCACTTAATGTAGTCGTCCATTGGCCTGCCGCCTGCGCTCGTGGAAAAGCACTCGTCCCAGAGGACGAATCCAGGCCCGGATACGTCGAGCTCGATACCGAAGTTACCCTTGTTGAGACTTGGAAGGCTATGATTGCGCTCCCTAAAGAAAAGGTTCGTCCTAGCATTCGATATCCACATATACCAGTGCACGGCCTCGAAACGAGAGCTCCTCGTCACAAGGTTCGCGCCATCGGAGTATCCAACTTCACGATCGAGCATATCAAGGGTATCACCGAAGCCACTGGCGTCATTCCTGCCGCGAACGAGATCGAAGCACACCCGCTTCTTCCTCAAGACGAGTTGGTCCAGTATTGCAATGAGCAAAAGATTCGAATTATTGCATACGCTTCGTTCGGGAACAACTGTACGTTCTGTCGGCTTATTTCTTCACATCTTCACTCAGACTCTTTGCATTATCCAGCAATCAACAGACCTCTGTTGATAGAGAACGACGTCGTAAAGGAAGTAGCCAAGAAACTTGGGATTACCGAAGGCCAGGTCCTCCTCGCATGGGGTACATACCGTGGTTACTGTGTTATCCCCAGAAGCGTAAACGAATGTAAACCCATACCATCCAAGTTTCTCATCCTTGCCTCCCTATCATATACTAAACAGCTGCCATCTAACAGCTCGCATCATTTCCAACTTCAAACACGTCAAGCTTTCCAAGGAAGACTACGAAAGAGTCTCTTCGATCTGCGAAGAAAAGCCCGTCCGGTACGTTGCAAATTTACCACGAACCGAAACGACGTGTAATCCAATCATCCCCCCCCCCCCTCTCCTTACGTATAGCTTCAACATTCCCTACTGCGATGCACTCAAATGGGACATCTCCATCTTCGACGGACCGGAGGAAAAGGGGGCGACTCATTCAGTCAAAATCCAATGAGCCTTTTACTGTAAACCAAAAAGTTACCCTGTGGGATTGTAGGTACTCATATGAAATGAAATCGCGTGTCTACCACAATACTCTGGGGGTGTTATTTGGCAGCCCTTTCAACACAGCCTGAGGTTGATGTGCGACTGTTCACGCCAATGGGTATACCTATCAGATCGCCAGCAGTCAACTTCTCCAGGTTCAGGCTTGGTTGGCAGACAAAAAGTGAGAGATACATGCAAATATACAGGATATCCAGAAAACAGGATGCTTGTTCGTACAGATGATTCTCAAGACTCCTGATACACGCAAATGCTGTGGCACGGCGGTGCATCTCTCTGAAATCGGCGATAAGGAGATGTATCGCTTCCCTTGAGTAAATGTCCAGTGACGGTGGGACCGGGATTTCCCGAATCTTCGTCCGCCATCTCATCTGACCGTTTTCCGCCGGGATGACGGCTCCGCGCGATGAATCCCTCAAGTCCTGGCTTGCATACTTACTGTCGTGAATTGGAAAATACAAAGTGTTTGAGGAGTGCGCAGCTGAATATGAAAATGTCAGGCTAGAGAACAGCATTATAGTCCATAGTGCCCCGTGAAACGAAAACACCTACGTCCTATTTTCCGGGCTGAGCGTATCCTGGTGGTGGATTCTCGGATCTCGGAGAAAATAGGCGAGAAAGCGGCCCCGCTGATGAGGACGGATGAGGCGCGTCAGGCCAAGGAGAAACCTGTGCCCCGAGAGGAGAATGTGACTCGGGGCTGTACTGAGCCCACGGTACATGATGAGAGGGCGATGAGTCGAATGGGATATTGTGACTATCTGATAACCGTGGAGCTGGCGCCGGCACAAGTCCCGGAGCGAGAGTCGTGGCGCGAGAGGAACGGTCAGTCCCAGGGGAGGACGACTGGCCGGGCGCGTATGTAGACATTCCGGTGGGATAAGGTTTTTGAGTTGGCGGTTGCTCTCTCCTGTTGCGGAAGTACCAGAATGCGAGACCTGCAAGAGCGATAACACCGAAGGTCCCACCCACCGCTCCACCAACGGCTGAGGCAACAATTGAGGAATTACTACTAAAGAAAAAGAGTCATTAGATACGAGCATGTAGTGCCTTGGGCTATATGATTATGGCATACCCGGAAGCGGCGGGGGCTGCTTGGGGCGGGGGCGGCCCTGGAGGCGGATGGGGTTGGTGATGGTGGTGGTGCGGGCTATCTTCCGTCGTGACATACGTGTATACAAACGAGTCGAGCAAGACGAACGAGGGTTTGTTGAGGGTCATCGTCAAAGTATGTGATTCGTTCGTCAAGCCGTGGCCGGCAAAGAAGCTGACGTTGTAATGATATTTAGCCGCCGTTTTTACGGGGGGCTTCTTGGTGTAACTCCCACTTGGGATTCCATCGATGAAGAAATTGAGGCTGACTGGTACCGCTGGTACTGCTGCAGCTGGTCCTAAAATTCCAAGGACGTAGATGTCTGTACCTGGAATTGCAGGGACGTTACCCGGAAAAACTTTGATTAACGCCATTCGTATTTCTGGAATAATGCGCAGACATTGTGCTTACCACTAAAAGTAAGGGAAGCCGAGAGTGTCGCGCCGTCCGTTGCTCCCTGAGTCCCATCGTGCCAAGTCCCGTCCGTAGCCAAACTGGCGTTTGGTTTCGCCGAACAAGAGTTGCAGTTCTGATTGTTCCAAACACCGGAATAGATAACTCGAGTATCAGCATCGTCGATAGTCACATTGGCCGTGCGAACGTCGGATGCGGCAGACAATACCGCGACAGTAAGGGATATCGCTCCATAAACTCCCCAGTGGGAGGGCTTCATCGAGTCAGCTGGCGTTATTCGTGCTCAGTTAGTACAGAGTCTAATGTGGTACGAGGATAACTCCATACTTTGTAAATCGTATGAACGGCAGGGGAGCGATGGCCGGCCTTAAGAGCGGATAACGATGGCGACGAAGGAGTATTTGAGCCATAATGCGTAGATATACGAGCGCTTAACAGCGACGACGTGTTGTGATACTAGCTTTTATAATCACTCGGCGGTACAGACAAAACAGCTGGACGCAATTCTGGGAGATGAGATCGGAGCGTTGCAGCTTTATGTAACTGGGGAGAAAAACGCGGCGATCGATTGAATGTGAGGTTGTGCCACTGGGCAAAAGGGACCTTGCCGGTGCTGCATCCCAGCTCCCAAGTTGGTTAGCTTTAGAAGCAAAACCGAAGAACATGTTGGATGAGACGCGCATAAGAGATTGGTTCGAGCAGATAAGAGCAGCAGGTATGTAGCCTCCGTGGCACGTAGATAGGACTGCTCGAGCGTGAGCTGCCCGATGCTAGTCCTATCCAGACCTTGAGTATTTATTGACCATTGCTGACAATAACCAACCACAACCGTGAATCATGGAGGTTCGAGCTATCAGATGCGCATTCCACAAGACCCACTCGCAACTCCTTCGAAGGCAAGGAGGTTTCATGCGCCGTGACATCTGTTTACAAGCTGGTGCTTGATGGGTACCGCCGCGAGTTCAGCCGTTCATCTGACACCAGGGGCGGCTCTTGGAAGCTTGGCATCTCAGGAGCCCTTTCTCTGGGTGCATTTAGCTGTCCTGATGCTTTTAGAGGCTCTAGGCTATGGAAACGACGTATGGCGAAAGAAAGAGGCGCAAAGCGCTGGAGGCGTGGTAGCGACTGTGATAGACTTCACTGAGCATAACCACTCGGGTTTACGTACTTGGCTAATATTTAGCGCTTAGCCCTGGCCCCAGTATTGTAACGTTCCTGTCACGCGCGACATACGCGCGAATCCCCTGCGGTTTAAATTACTCCTCGAGCCCATTTCGCGAATCAAGTCTATATTTATCTCGGCTGGTTATCTGCGTGTCCTGCAAAGCTCGTCGACTCTCTGCACTTCGGGGGACTCCTCGAAAATCCGGCGCCTTCTGAACTAATGACACAATATTCAGTCACCAGTGCTGTCCTGAAACTGATGATATGCAATAAGTATGGCGGTTTAATCTAAGTAAGGCTTTTTGGCGGCCAGTCGAAAATGATGGGGAGTAGAAATATTGGAAGTGTGACTATTTTAGGCTAATGGATGTACTTACCAGACGGCCAGCGGCCAACTGCCCCAGGTTCGAGCTCGAAAAGCGGCTCAAAGCTTGAAAGTTTCTCACGTCGACGTCATTGCATGGCGCGCGGCGAGCCTGGCCCCCTTAGCCAACCAAGCAACAAATATGTCCTATTCCCAAAAATACAGGCAAAAATACAGAATATCAAAAAAAAAAAAAAAAAAAAAAAGGATGATGGCTCGTACAGATGATCCCCAGAACTCTCTATACACATGAATGCTATGGCCCGTGATACTCGTATACAGGTGGGGGCGGATTTTCGCTTCTCACGGAAGAGAAGCGGGATATCTGCGCGCCTGGTGGTGGGGAATGATGGCTCGGGGGCGACGAGGGGGACTGATGCGGGGAGGAGTTGGATGGTGCGAAGCCCCCAAGGGTTAGAGTTGTTGGGGTATGAGAGGATGGATTGGTCCAAGGTGTAGCTGTCTGCTCGTTCGCGTACATGGACATATCAGCGAAGCGAGGGGATCGGGATGCCTCAGAGGGTTGTTGCCGTTGCTGAAGCTGCTGTTGCTGACTCCTTTTGTTTCTTTGGAACAACCAGTATGCGAGGCCTGCCAAAACGACCACTCCGAGCGTCCCCCCTACTGCACCCCCAACGGGAGCGGCTAGATTTATCCCACCTCTACACAAATGGGTATACGTAAATGGTGTGCTAAGCTCAGTGAAACAGTAGCGTACCCAGTGGGCTGGCTCGGCGGAGGGGGCGGTGGAGGGGGCGGATGGTGGGGGCCATGCGGCCCACCATGCCCTGGGGGTGGAGGTGGACTATCGGGCGGCGTGAGATACGTATACACAAAGAAGTCGAGCATCACGAATGAAGGGGGGCTGCATGTTATCGTGAGGGTATGCGATTGATTTGCGAGGCCTTGAACTGCAAAGAAGTTGACCTTGTATTGAAAATCGGTCGCGTTGACTTCAGAGACCCCCAAGTATGTTCCATTCGCGACGCCATCTAGAGCAAAGTCGAGGCTGGTACGCGTCGATGTGGGTCCGGCGGGTGGTAGTATTCCAAAAACATAGACGCCTGTACCTAAAATGCAACCGCAAATTCAGCAACGTCCTCAAAAATATCGAAATCAGGGTCAGAAGATGCACACCGGCGAATGTAAAGGAAGCTGCGAGTGGCACGTTGTCCGTTACTGCCTGGAGCCCGTCGTGCCAAGTGCCCTCGTTGATCATGGTAAGGTCTGCCGCAGGAGGGCCTCCGCTGGGACACGAAATGCAGCTTGGCTGGACACCCCACACGCCGGCATATACAACTCGACTGTCAGCATCGTCGATGGTTACATTGATGGGGACGCTGGCTTGCGCAGACGTTGTCACCGCACCGACTCCGAGGGCGGCAGCTGTGCAAACCGCCCAATGAGAGGATCTCATCAAGCCGCTTGGTGCTGCTCAAGTTTGAGTGACGGTCGCGAATCGTGAGTCTGCCTGCAGAAGGATGCTCGTAGAGAATAACGCTGGTCGACCCTCCCAAGCGGGAATTTGAAATAGAGCAGAGACAGTGCCTCATGCCGCGTGTTGCGAGTGGTCCACATTCAGGCGTAGTTCGAGCGCTTGGATCTTGATGGGAGCTTTGCAAAGATTATGTAGAGAACAGCACACTGTGCCTTACCAGCCACTGAGCGAACAGGGTAAGGACGCTAGCTGATTCTATTAGCACTGCATGCGGCGCGACAATAGCGGCTAGGTGGGCATGCCAAGGCCCAGGCGTACTTGAATAAGATACTTAACTCGAGACTTATGGTCACTTTGAGCGATCACACGCGACCAAAAGGACGCTAGTGGCTCCCAGCTCACCCTAAATTAGCTAGACTTCAGGTCAAAAGCGAATCTCGTGGAATTCATGGAATCCACGCGCAAAATCCGCCGACCGGAAATGCTAAAATGGGCTCTTCGAGTTCTTGCTTCAAAGCGTGTCAGTGGAGAGGCACGCACTGGCACGCAGCGGCTGTTCCCCTAGCCTGAGCTGTGTCATGCGTTGCACTATATTGAGCTTTCGGTTGCACGGAAAGTACACCTTACCCCGGCGATCGAGCTTTTGAACATAGGAAACAAGAGATGGTACCAGATCCAGATAAGTAAAATAAATGCGTACGTTCGCAGCGTGATGCTCGAAATGCGAGTTACACGACGATATAGCCGTTACGACTCTTGAAGTCTGAAGTGAATCGAGCTATGAACCAGGGCAAAGTCGCGACGCTTGTGTGAGGGCGACTGGGAACCAGGGCTGTGGGTGGAGTGGGGCACGCGAAGGGACGACGTGGATGAATCATTGTAAGATATGATCTGTTCCGAGTTGGTCAGACAAATCCCCGATAGCTAAACGACATGGATCTCACTGCAGAAATTGTATTGCTGGAGGAGGCTCGGTCCATGGTGTGGCCGCCGGGCCCCGAGTCACATAAGCGGGTACATCGATGAGATAGGGGAGTGGGGGCGCTCGATTTCTCGTGAGGCCATCTTACCTCCTTCGTCTGCGGAAGAGCTAGAACCCGAGGGCTGCGAAGATGGCCACGCTGACCGCTCCTTCTACGGTCCCTCCGTCCATCTCATCTTGTGGGGAAAAGAATTAGCTATTTGCGACGGGGGGGGGACTCGTCTGGCCTGTGTATTCACCAGAATCGGTGACTTTGCTCAACTCTGAAGGAGACGCTGAGGCCAGAGAGGATAATTAAGCGTGTGATGGCGTCGTAACGGCGTCCGGGATCAGAGAGGTATATATCAAGTAGTCGATTATGACAGATGGGGTTGGTTAAACACCATCGTTACACTGTGGGATCGACTTGTGAGACCGTGGGCAGCGAAAGAGCTGGGGTTGTATTAATAATCGAGCGTGGTGCTCGTAGATAGATCCCACTCGCGATCCCGTCCACTGCAACGGAATGGTGTCTCTGCGCCAAGAATATAGACGTCGGTTCTTGGGCACCCACGATGGCATCGTCAGAATGTGGGAAACGCCATCCAGGACGAGAGAACTACAGTAAACACCGAGATCATGTACGACTGTGGTTCCCTTACATGTACACAGGTTTACAAAATCACAGTATGACGAAGCTACGCAAGAAGCGATTGTCGCACGACCGGATCACCGTTGTAGGTATCCATAGAGGATTTTTGCAGCTCTCAAGCCTCTCCTATGGCTCTGGGACAGCCCAATCATCTATCCCTCCCTCACTAAAACGATTTCTGACAGGTTTTTTCGATCACAAAGAACCAATTACATAATCATTTCCGATTACTGTTGGTGGACTCGCTTCCCTTACATGTGCGCAGGTCTTACATGATTACCAGTTTACAAGATCACGGTGTTTACTGTAGTACTTGCCTGTGAATGCGAGAGTATCAGAAAGAGCCATAGCATCCGACTCCACTTAGAGTCCATCGTGCCACGTACCGCCGTTCACCAGCGTGTAGTTGAAACATTTCTGGTCGCTCCAAGACGCCAGAGTATAGAACGCGACCATCGGACATTGGCAGAAGCTTACGCAACCAGCGCAGAAAATTAAACCACGCAAATCCTTCTCATGGATCAAGATGCTTCCTCTCAGGCTCTCTGGGAGCCAAAATCAAAGCAAAAAGGCGTAGTAGCCAATAATTTTTGGACGGGAACAGGGGAGAGTGGGCAGTATTAAAACTCATATTGGGATTATGGCCCAAAGGCTCTTGCTAACATAATTGTGTGTACATAAGATGCTCATATATATTACATAATGTGCCCAAGTTATAGAAGTTACATAAGCTGAAAGGGATTAGTCACAAGGAGTGACTCATGGGGGTGAGTTCAATGTATAGTGCAGCACATGTAACTGTGGCTGTGCACAAGAGAACTTCTGTGAGTCCTGGCAAAGAGGACTGAGGGGATTTTCCTGCTGCTGGAGCAGGGCTCTTTTATACCCTGGCTTGCACAGGATTATGTAATCCTTTGGCACTATTTACATGTTATGAATCCTCAGTAGAATAAGAGAGGAACCCTTATATGGTATTTCTATATATGTATCTCTTAGAGCTTCTACCTATGTTTCCTATAGAACATTCTGCTTCTAGAACATTCTAGATCTTCTAGAATATTCTTGAATATACTAATGTTTGATTCATTACATAATAGATCATAATACAATATTATATGATATACTCAATATTGTATTTATTATAATAATACTCATGATTATAATGTTCATTATTAATCATAGTATATTCAATATTATGATCTCAACAGGCAGCGCAGAGAGCACGCAAGCTGGGGAGCCAGGAAGCAGAAAGAAGCCACACAAGTACAAAGAAATCTAAAGAAACGTGGAACACACCGTCGCGGAACACAGCCACAAGTAACCCGCCGCTATGGATATCTCTGAGGAAAAGCTTTCAGTGTATTTTTCACCAGCTCGTGTAACCGTCCATGATGAGTTATTCGGGGCAAGGTTGATGAAAATAACCGCCATTCTTTCCCCTCATAACCATCCCGGACGGTCATGGCACGACATGCGCTCTACGTGGGGTCCGGTTTCACCGTCTCCAAGCGGCTTGGGTGGTGGCACAAACAGTGGAGCAGCGAAGAAATCATGAAAATCACGGTAATACCTACCTTCGGCGGATATCGCCTCGTCAAGGTAGTTAGCCCAGCGGACTCCTTCCATTACGCCAGGGCTAGAGCACGTCTGCCTTTTGATAGCTTACAGCGCAAGTTGCTGCGCAATCGCATTGAATCTAGTCAGTCCAAGCGAACACTCACACTTCCCGCATCAATCGAACCCAGAACAAAATTACAGCAAGTGCACATCGCGTATCTTTCGCATACAATTTATGACTTGAGAGCCAGCAGAACCCGACTAAGGAATCCAAGAAGCGAGCTTCCGGCCTGACTACGTGCGCGGGACCGGCGACTGTTAGCTGCGTAGCGCATGCGTATGAGCAGGTGCAGTGGACTTGCCACTACCGCTGCTCAGAAGTTGTGAAGAGAGCCACCGAGCAAACCCTTGAACGACGGAATGACTCTGTCGACGATTGGGAAGCCAGCAAGCGCAGCGGCCTTGCTGGCAAACGGGCCCGCATTGACGAACAGCGACTCCATGAAACGGTGCTACGGGAGTGCGAGCGCATGACAGTAAGGCGTCCAGTTTCGCATGCATGGAGGGAAAAGTGACATACCTGGTACGGCTTGCGGCTGTGGTCATGCAAGACAACCCAGCGGTTGTTGCCATTGGCGCCCTTCTGGCCGTACTGGAATTTTTCGTCGATCTTGACCTCGTAGTAGTCGTGCTCCCCCTTCGCGCCGAGGTGCTGGTCGTTGAACCAGTCGGCCCGGACGAAGAGAACAACCGACCCCCCGCCCGTCTCCATGCGTCAGGCCGGCGCGAGACGTTTCACACGATCAGAACATACCTTGAGACTTGTTGCGAGTTATGACCCCGATATAGTCGGCTTCCTTGTTTCGGAGAGACTGGTGCCACCGGACGTGGATGCAGTTCTCATCGCCCACGACAGACGGGACGAGGAGGATGTCGCCTTTGTTGACGGGCATGGTAGAATTGTCAAAGAGTATTGGGTGCGCTGGTAAGCTGAGCCGAGAAGGGTAATGAGCCTGGGGAGTTGTGGTGTAGGACGGCGGCCAGTCTTTATATACCTGTAGAGGGCACAGGACAGCCGGTGATCGTAGATCGTGAGCTGCTGTGTTCTTGCGGCATCGAAAGCTACGGGTCGCTGCGCCCCTCGGCCCCGGAGAAACTACTGGTATCATCGGAAGGATCTCTCATATTGATTTCGTTACAAAACGCCTCGCATTTTTATGAGTGCGGTCAATGGGGAGGCTTGGCCGCTCGACGCGAACATCGAGCGACTAAGTCGCGAGTAGTCGTCCTTTTTCTTGCTTCTTCGTCTCCTTCATCTCGTATTCTATATTGTATATGTCCAAGCAAAGTAAAACTGGCGCTCATATCGCCTAGGAACAGGAAGCCTCGCCTGGTATATAGTGGCTGTGCGGCAGTTCGTAGTAGTACTTGTTGCCGTTCGCTCAAGCGGCTCGCAGACCAGACTCCTACCCAGTTCGCTCATGAAGCACGCTGGCCCAGTGTCAATAGCAGGATTTATGTTTGGTCCGAGGGGCGCATGTTTGATGTTTGGTCTTCAAGGGTCTAAGAAAGCCAGCGTGCTCCACGAGCGACTGGCATAACAGCCAGGCATCCGGTGATTAGTAAGCATAATGCCTCGTCCGCGATGTGGGTGATATGCAGTAAAGACAGTCTCTCCGAGCCTCCGCGGCCACTTTTCTGGCGTGCATCTTTAGCAGAAAATATACTAATATGGGTATTCTCTACAAAGAGCACTAAGGCTTGCAAAAACATCCACAGCTGAGGCTGTAAATTTGAAGCTTAAGCGTAAATATAACAGTTTTTTGAGAGTATATCCGCAGGAAGCTTATATTGGAGTCAGGGCTAGTAGAGGATAGTTTATAGGGGGCCCAATTAAGACCCAAAAGACGCCAAGATGATCCTAAATAACTAAGGAGATAGCCGCATAACAAGGAAACTAGTGCGCAATAGATACGCTCGTTTGGATTTAGATACAGCACAGCCAGAGTCTTTGGGGCTAAGCTGCGACCATGCGCGAGTTATCATTAGGTGTATAATAAATATTTGAGACATTAAAGAGGAGAAAAGGACCTGATCCAAGAAAATCATATATGACTGTGCGTACTGCGCATGAGCTGGCTGTATTTGGTGTGTAGCGGCATAGAGTAGGCTCATTTTTAAAATAAAACGTAGCTAGAAGCTCATTAGAATGTTCCAGAGAGTCTTATATTAAAGGCCGAACAAAATCGGCCATGAATTACATGTGTGAGCGCCAACATTTTCCGAGTCATTGTCGGAGTTGTTTTCGTGAATATGAAGCTCACATGTGCAATTCATGGCCGATTTCGCTCAACCTTTACTGAAATACACTCTGGGTTATTCTCTCAACCTTCTCATTACCTTTGATCTTGAAAGTGCGCTCGCTCTCTGCCGGTACACATCAAATACAGCCATCCCATGCACAGCACACACAATCATGTGTAATTTTCTTGAACCACATTATTTTCCTCTCTTTCCTGTTACAAGAATCATTTCTACCCCTAACAGGAGCTCTCGCCTGGCCAGGAGCTTGGCCCCAAAGGTGTTGCATCCAAATCCAAACAAGCATATTCATTGCAGCGTTTGCCTTGTAATATAACCATTTATCAACCATTGAAGATCACTCTTCCATCATACAGACTCCTCTTAGCACCCTCCAGACTACCCCAAATTAATCCAGGAAATATTAACAGCTACTTGCGGACATATTCCCAAAAAACTACTATATCCGTGCTTGAATTTTCGAGTTTACAGCCCCCAGCCCTAGATATTTTTGCAGGCTTTAATTTTTCTTATAAAAACAGCCCATAGGGCTAAATTCTATGTTATATGCTCAATGCGCACGCCAGAAAAGTGGCCGCGGAGGCTCGGAGAGACTGTCTTTACTGCATATCACCCACATCGCGGACGAGGCATTATGCTTACTAATCACCGGATGCCTGGCTGTTATGCCAGTCGCTCGTGGAGCACGCTGGCTTTCTTAGACCCTTGAAGACCAAACATCAAACATGCGCCCCTCGGACCAAACATAAATCCTGCTATTGACACTGGGCCAGCGTGCTTCATGAGCGAACTGGGTAGGAGTCTGGGTGACTCCGGTCATGGCCGCGCCAGTAATATTCCGCCCTCGTCCCGCCAACTTCCAGGCCTCACTCTTGTGTTCATCTCTCCTTAGGATGAAACGCCGTTTTCTTCGTTGTGGATACTTGAGCTTTGAAGGCAAGGTCTCAGCGCGATCTCTTGGTATGTTTGTGTTGATGTCTGTGCCAAAGAAATTGGCGTCAAAGATGCGCACGTTCTGTGTTATTTGTGCGAAACGTATGATTCAAAAGACTCTATTTACCCGCAGGTTATTGTATCACGCAGGCTTGATTAGATATCCGATGCCGCTCCACAATTGCTCTCGAAAATCGATATAAAACTACCTCGCGCGTCAACATCAGGTACCCCAGCACTCACAAATTGACCCGGTCGGAAGGGCAACACATTCAAACTCGAGCGCTCGCCTGCCCCAGTAGACATCTCGTTAACCGCAGTCCATAGGAGCTGTTGCTTAAGACTGAAGAGGGATAAGAAGAAACGTAGTATTGAAAAGTGCGCAGATAAATAAATTTTTGGACACTGACGCACAAAGCAATTCAGCGATAGCACTGATACATTTACTTTCTACTACGAGAGTGAACGTACGGCGCCTGAATCAGCCACTACGATATGAGCCTACTCCGTCTTTATAAATTTAAGCTGAGCGCCTCGAGGTGCGGAGGAGCTACGACCTAGAGGCCTCCAGAGCTTCTAGAGCACGCTATGTGACTCTTGAACACCGAGAGCATCACTAGGTGGCTCTAGAACCTCGAGAGCATTGATAGGTGAGTCTGGAGCCTTGAGAGCATCGATAGTGGCTACAGGGTACTCCAGAGTCCCCAGAGTCACCTATAACTACTCTGGATTTCTCTAAAATACTCGAGTGCACCTCTAGGTGAATGATACGACCCCATCGGATGGAAAGCGGCTGTGGGAACCCGCTCCACCATCTCTTCTTGTTGTCCGCTTCATTGATCTCTTCGCACAGATCCGGACTTGCGCGACTCAGTCATATATCGTTCCATTCCGCTTGCAGATCCGGTACGGGATTATACGCATCGCATACTCGTTCTGCGCCTTTACGTAGTAGCGCTATATTCAATCGGTGGAGGATCACAGCGATTCGCTTCTTTAATCGCTCACCATGAGTATGAACGAACTGACCGCCAGACTCTGGATCACTTACCAGCGTTCCGTCTGCCTCGACCGACCTATTAACTATTATCGACTTCCGCTGACCCTGATCAACCAGCTGCAGTCCTCTAATATTCGTATGGCTAGTATTTGGGAAGTTAGAGCTGCGTCAGCGGGAGCGGTCGTGCTTGTGAGAGCAATGATCGATTGTATTGCTGGGGGCGCTTGCCACTCCACTGTGTACTTTGCCTACTTGCGCGACCCGTATCCTCTCCCTTCGAGGTGTTGCGACTGCGTCATGAATCCTCACGCTCCCACGGGACTCACCAAGGAAATCGATACACCTTTCTCCGGTTTTGCGCTGGGGTCAGGCGCGTACACAGTCCCTTTGATAGCTTACAGCGTTGAATCTAGCCAGTCCGAGCGAACACTCACACTTCCCGCGTCAATTGAACTCAATGGATAGCCTTGTACTCCAGAACAAAAGTACAGCAGGCACACATCGCGTATCTTTCACATACAATTTATTATTTAAGAGCCAGCAGACGCCGACTAACGAAGCCAAGGAGCGAGCTTCCGGCCCGACTACGTGCGCGGGACCGGCGACTGTCAGCCGCGTGGCGCTTGCGTATGAACAGGTGCAGTGCACTTACCACTACCACCGCTCAGAAGTTGTGGAGATAGTCACCGAGGAGACCCTTGAGCGACGGGATGACCTTGTCGACGATCGGGAAGCCAGCAAGCGCAGCGACCTTGCCGGCAAACGTGCCCGCCTTGGAGAACAGCGACTCGACGAAACGGTGCTGCAGAAGTGCGAGCGCACGGCAGTAAGGCGTCGTCCAGTTTCGCGCGCACGGGGGGGAAAGTGACATACCTGGTACGGCTTGCGGCTGTGGTCATGCAAGACAACCCAGCGGTTGTCGCCCTTGGAGTTCTTCTGGCCGTACTGGAACTTTTCGTCGATCTTGACCTCGTAGTAGTCGTGCTCCCCCTTCGCGCCGAGGTGCTGGTCGTTGAACCAGTCGGCCTGGACGAACAGAATAACCGACTCCTCGCCTGTTTCCACGCATCAGGGCGGCGCGCAACGCTTCGCAAGGTCAGAACACACCTTGAGACTTGTTGCGAGTTATGACGCT
>KL198076.1:198304-224523 GCA_000697705.1 Botryobasidium botryosum FD-172 SS1
CCACACCATAACTCCCCAGTCTCATCACACCTCTCAACTCAGCTTACCAGCGCACCCATCTACTCTTTGACACTTCTACCATGCCCGTCAACAAAGGCGACATCCTCCTCGTCCCGTCCGCCGTGAGCGATGAGAACCGCATCCACGTCCAGTGGCAGCAGTCTCTCCAAAACAAGGAAGCCGACTACATCAGCGTCATAACTCGCAACAAGTCTCAAGGTGTGTTCTGACCTTGCGAAGCGTTGCGCGCCGCCCTGATGCGTGGAAACAGGCGAGGAGTCGGTTATTCTGTTCGTCCAGGCCGACTGGTTCAACGACCAGCACCTCGGCGCGAAGGGGGAGCACGACTACTACGAGGTCAAGATCGACGAAAAGTTCCAGTACGGCCAGAAGAACTCCAAGGGCGACAACCGCTGGGTTGTCTTGCATGACCACAGCCGCAAGCCGTACCAGGTATGTCACTTTCCCCCCCGTGCGCGCGAAACTGGACGACGCCTTACTGCCGTGCGCTCGCACTTCTGCAGCACCGTTTCGTCGAGTCGCTGTTCTCCAAGGCGGGCACGTTTGCCGGCAAGGTCGCTGCGCTTGCTGGCTTCCCGATCGTCGACAAGGTCATCCCGTCGCTCAAGGGTTTCCTCGGCGACTATCTCCACAACTTCTGAGCGGTGGTAGTGGTAAGTGCACTGCACCTGTTCATACGCATGCGCCACGCAGCTGACAGTCGCCGGTCCCGCGCACGCAGTCAGGCTGGAAGCTCGCTCCTTGGCTTCCTTAGTCGGCGTCTGCTGGCTCTTAAATAATAAATTGTATGTGAAAGATACGCGATGTGTGCTTGCCGTACTTCTGTTCTGGCGTACAAGGCTATTCATTGAGTTCAATTGACGCGGGAAGTGTGAGTGTTCGCTCGGACTGGCTAGATTCAACGCTGTAAGCTATCAAAAGGCAGACGTGCCCTGGCGTGACGGAAAGAGTCCGCCGGGCTACAAGCATGCGCCGTGCATCATCTCGAGTCAAGTCAGTGATCACTATGCTTGGTCTTCCCAAAACGGAGCGTACCGTTTGAATATATCATCCGGAGTAAGTGTATACCTACGTATGTTGTTGGACGTCGGGCGTGGACGACGGACCTGGAGAAGGCGTCAGAAGGGGACGCACAGTGGGGTGGGCGAATGGAACTTGTTGGAGTGTGTGGGAGGTGTAGACGTAGGCGGCTATGTGGAGGCGGGAAGGAATGCCGAGAAGCGATGGGGTTCTGGTTTAAAGATAGAATGAGAGACCTTGTTCTTGCTGTGGGAGCGTGATCGCCGACGTCTGTTATTGATATGGCGCTCGCTATTTGAATACGAGGTGTCTTCAATACTACAGGTACGTTGACGGCAGAGTAAAGTAAAATCATTGTGCAGGATGGGTGCATTGGAAAAAAAAGGCACACAGGAGAAGCGAGAGCCCTAGTTATGCGATCCTCAGCTTCAGCTAGTCATCAATTGGCTCAAGCACCGTAGATCGGCCTTCATCGATCTTCATAGGCAAACCAAGATATTTAACTGACAAGATCGAAGCCACCGAGGTGCTTAGATGCGTAGCCCTGAGATATGTGCTTGGGCAACTCCACTGTGCGCGTATACATGAAAGCCCATCTTGCTACCAAGACCGCGTAAAGATTAATGTGGTCCCTATGTCAGTCGGAGATTTTGAATCCGGGGCCTTCGCAAGTAAGGGGGATCTTGTATCTGCGTACTCTCGCCGGCGGTAAGAACTCGGGCGTTGAATATGACCGCGAGACGAAGCAACAGGTGGCTGTACGGAGCCTAAGGGCCCATACTCAACGCCGGGAGTCTCCTCTCCTTCACCCTCCGAAGGTAAAATTTTCCAGGAGCTATCCCACGCGCTCTTTCTATAGGCCATAGTCTAGATTTGCAGTTGGTGGTTAAAATCACCCTTTAACTCCTCATTTAAACTTCAGATCTCACTTACCGGCCATTGATCCTCTCGAATCTGACTTAACATGAACCGCGACTTGCCTGAAATTTACCTCAGTCCCCTATACCGCCCAATATGCATGGACACGAAGGATCCTAGGTGCTAGGGGAAAGATGAGGTTCCGTTGGTCATTTTCTTACCCGAGCAGCACGAGTTAAGCAACCAGAGGTGACACGGCCGCACCAAAAGAGCGCTAGTGGCTCTCAGCCTAGCTTAAATTAGCTGAACTTCAAACCAACAGTGAAAGCACTTTCGCTCGTGAGATCCACCTCGCGAAATCCGTCGACCGAGAATGCTGAAATGGGCCTCTTGAGGTCCTTGCTTCAAAGTGCGCCAATTGAGAGGTATTTAATTGCCGTTCCTCCGGCTGTGCTCAAACCAAGGGGATTAGCGCCCCCCGATCCAGGGAGACTGGCACAGCAACGTCCGTGCGCTGTCGATGTGTTGAAGAGGAACGACAGCTTACGCCGGTTGCACGCAACGTCCAGGCGATCGAGCTTTTGGATACGAGAGACAGAAAATAAATTCAGGTCGAGATAAGAAAAGTAAAGCTCATACATTCACGATGAGAGAATCGAAATGCAAGTTATGCAATAATACCAAGGCCCGAGTCATGAACCAGGGCGAACTCTTGGCTCTTGTGGAAGTCGGGCAAGAAAGTGCGAATCCTCAAGAGCTATACGACATGGATCTCATTGCGACGATTGTAACGCAGGAAGAGGCTCGGTCTATGACGTGGCCGCCGAGTTCCGAGTCACATAAGCGGGCACATCGGCAAGACGGGGGAGCGGGGGCGCCCGACTTCCCATGGGGTCATCTCGCCTTCTTCGCCTACGGAAGAGCCAGAATCCGAGGGCCGCGAGGATGGCTATGCTAACCGCCCCTCCTACGGCTCCTCCAACCGCAGCCCCTACGTTTGTTTTACGTCTGTAAAAATGGAGTTAGCTGCTTTCAATGGATGCACTCGTTCGGTGTGCAACAAACCCGGTGGCTTTGCTCAGCTGCAGAGGGGATGTCGATGGCTGGGAGGAAATGTCCAGTGTCGGCGAAGTATACACGAAGTAGTCGAGCATCGCGAATGATAATTGATTAAAAGTGATCGTTATAGTGTGGGGTTGGTTCGTGAGACCGCGGGCGGCGAAAAAGTTGACATTGTATCGATAATCAAGCGTGGTGTTCACCAGAGCACTAACATAGGTCCCACCCAGGATCCCGTCCACAGTGAAATTGAGGCTAGTTCGCGCGGGCACAAACTTGAATGGTGCCTCTATGCCAAAAACATAGACGTCGGTACCTAGGCGTCCAGGATGGCATCGTCATAATCCGGGACTCGACGCCACCCAATGACGAGAAAGATACGTGCCTGTGAAGGCGAGGGTAGCAGAAAGAGGCACGATACTCGTCGCCCCTTGGAGTCCATCGTGCCACGTACCGCCATTCACCGACGTAATCTGGGCTGCTGGTGGGCCGGGGGTTCAGATAGAACATGTCTGGTCGTTCCAAATGCCCGAGTATATAACGCGGCTATCGGAGTCATCGATAGTCACATCGACAGAAACTCCCGCCTGGGCTAAATTCGGGCTCGTTGACACCAACGTGACCAGCGCGGTAATCGTGAAGATCCTCTGCAGATCAAAATGTTTCATCACTGACTTTCTTCAACGGAAAAACAGAGAGAAAAATGCTTGATTTGGAACTTTTGGACGGTAAGTGAGTACTAGTGGGTCGGGCAGAGAATGCATAAGCAAAGCAAGTGGACAACCAGTAGCCAAGGAAGGAAAAAGGGTCATATCTTGGTTACAAATAAGGACACAGCCACTGGATGCATTGCCATCTCCATCTTCGCGCCTGAACCAGAAAACACTCGACTCATATAGTTGAAAGTTACAGCTCAGGTGAACCGAAACTTCAATCAGAAAAGCGCCTGCAATCCATATTATTTAACAATAAAACACCGAGGCACGTATGTTAAACTAGATACTGATGACGGGACGAAAGGAGTGTACCTGTCAAAAACGATGGTGAGGAGTGCGGTACTCGAGAACCGTGACCAGATAAATAGATCTAGAGAAATGGATAAGCTGATGACCAGCGAGCTAGATGGCTCGGCGCCGAATCGTGAAGGCAAGTGTCCTACAGAGTAACCTTACGTAAAAATGCAACACGATGGTCCAATGATGGCTCTCCTAGGGAAGAAAACGTATTCATAATGTCCAAGAGATAGCGTAGCCCGGTGCCCGAGAGAGATGATGAAATACTAATAGATGAGAAAGTGATGTCCATGGTGTGGTGAATGCAAAGTAAATAGCCCATAGCCAGAGTGATGATGATGTTAGAAAGGAGCAAGCAAGAGGACCTCTCGTCTTCGTCCGGGCGCAGTGCTGAGTTTAGAGGACAAAAAGCGCTCCGACCAGCGACGCAACAAAAGCTACACCTACGCCTCCAGCAACACCTTCCCATGTGCGACCCGCGTGTGCGGTGATTCCAACAGCAGCATTGCTCGTGCCGGTAGCGGTGGGCTGCCCGCTGTTGCGCGAGGTAGTGCCGCCGGAAGCGTGGGCAGCCGCAATAGACGGCGCAGCGGTCTGCATCGTCGAGGACGTCGTCGACGTAGGGATGGACACGATGCCGTTCGAGATGGTCGAAAACGACGTGCAGCTCGACGACGCGGGGATGGTGCCCGCCGAGGGGGTCACGGATTGGCCTTGAGCGAACGTCGATGTGCCGTATACACCCATAGGCTATTGGAAACCGGAGCGGAGGGGCGCAGAATGGTTAGCAGGGTGAATATGAATACCAGGGGTAGAGTATTCAGTGTACCTGAGCGGAGTCAGCGAGGCAGTTGTCGAACGACCCTGCTGCGTAGTTGGCAGGCATATTCCAGTCGCACCCTAAGCGAGGCAGGGAAGTTGAGTACATTGGAGAGATCCGCAGGAAGTGGAAGGCGCACCCATTACGTCGTAGATATGGTTGCACATGGTAGGGGCCGTCGCGCTGTCCTTGCATGCACGGAAGCAGAATTCAGTATTTGACATAAAGTTCTGGTGGGGGAAGGCTAAGCGGTGACATCTGAAGGGTATGCATGGATGGGGCATACCGTCCATTCGTGATACTGTTGGAGGCTACCAAAGGTGCTTCCAAAGACCAAGCCGCCAATAGGGTTTCCATTGCCGGTAGCTCCCTGCAGATATGCCGCGCTTAAGTTAGGCCATTGAAAGAGGACATGGACAAAGAACGCGACTAACATGGGGATCCTGGGTAGAAAAGATAGAGGGGTGAATATTGGGGGTTTTTTCGGAGGAAAGGGGCCACTTACGAGTTCGCCACCCTCGTCACCTGCACATCGATGATAGACGGTGTTAGCACACTTGGTCGGCCAGTCGTTCTCAATAGCACTTACCAACTGGAATATTCATAAAGGTGAAGTTGCCAACACCAGTGACTTGGACATAATCTGGCGTCTGCACGAAGTGGGCTCCAGTAATGGTGCCGTCGGGGATTAGGCGAGTGCCATAGCCTGTATTCGTGCACCAGGAAACTTCGATTTCCTACAATGACCGCAGATCAGCGATGGAAGCTTAAGTGGGGCAAGGCAAGGCAGAAATACCTCTGTGTTGGCAATGGTAGAATTGCCACCTGCGGGGGGTGCCCACACGCAGAAATCTTGAACAGAGTTGACTAGAAACCAAGGTCCGTAAGCTTCCAAGAGCAGCAGCAGATACGAGGCGGCTCACTGTAGGCGTTCTGGCACAGGGATGTCTGATTGTAACCAGTTCCGCACTGGTTTGTGCCTTCCTGACCGGTTTCTGACTGAGCAGGGGTGTCCGAAGGGAGGTACGTCGCCGTATACTGAGCGCGGGCGGAGCAGGCGAGGAGGGCGAGCGAGAGAACTTGAAACATTTTGTGGGGGGAGAGAGAAAGGAGGAGGGGAGAGAGACTTGGGACAATCGCCGGGGCTCGCATCGCCCTTTTAACCTGCCGCGAGCAGAGACATATTTACGCTATGGACTCCTATGTGGCCTATTAATAGCCGTGTTGACGTTATGGCCGCGTTTTCTGCCGGCACAGCCCCCAAGGAACATGGCTGTGCCTTTCTTTGCCCTCCTTTACCGTTGTGACTACCACAACAAAATGACCGCGGCCAGTACTTGCATCGGTGTAGCGGCCAGAGGGGTGCAGTCGGTCCACCTGGGGATGCGCAGAGGTCAGCAGAGGTTCACAGCGAGGAGTTGTGGGACTCGAGATGCCGGGGTGCGTAGCCTGAATCCTCGGTGCCTGCCCCTTTTGCGCCGTTCCCGGGCGCTCGCAAGTGATTATGAATAGCCACGATTAAGGTCAAAAATAGACGCATCCGCGCCTCCTTCCTTATCCGTGTCACGCCCGGATGTTCCTTTGGAAATCCGGGCTGTTACAACTTAAAAAAACCGCAGTGGTTGCTTCTCAGATGCAAAAATGGAACTGCCAGCCACCCGTGATTGCCAAGTCAACGCTCTAGCTTCAGCACGGTAGCTCCGAGGCTAGCCTCAAGTGAATGGTGAATTCAGATGCCGGGCGACATCCCGTGCCCCCAGGTGTAGGTACTCCGAAGCTAGGACTGGCTGTTGGCTCTGAGAGTGGATCTTTGGTACTTAGACACTTGGATCGCTTCGCCGCATTTGAAATCCTGCTAGCCGACTCCAATGCCGACGATCTGGCTGCTGATATTTTGAGTCACTGAGATAAAGATATCGGAAGCTGGAGATGGGACTAGGGGGCGTCCTTTTGGCAGCGGTGGGGCGAATTCGCAGGTGTCACATCTAAAAATACAAGCGCCGCTACCAATACACGTTCAGCTGGTCCAGGGGGGTTTGCGTTCCGGTCAGGAATCGAGTACAAAGAATTTGGAGGTGTAACATCGATCGCAGATTTCCAGGAGTAGGTCAGGGAACATCGGTTTTGAGGAGGGAGTTTCCGAAGATCAGGGGCGGAGGTCTTCCGTCCCGATTTTCGTAGTGTCAAGTAATCCAGCGGCGTGGCGTGTACCGCGCACAAGGGACAAGGCTAGCCTCAGTATTGAAGCCCGAGGCTTGAGGATCGGACGGTAATTAACAGTCGGTGAAAGATTTTTCTTCTTGATGCGAACGGCGGAGCCCGCGAGCGATAGGGTGACCAGGGGATTTTGAGTTCCCAGATGGACGCCTTTGAAGTCGAACCGGATACTGCGCGGTCCAACCCAATTGGTTCAAAGTTTCGAGCATCAAGCTTTGAGCATCAAGCCAGATACTAAGAGTTTGGGGTATGCCAAATGAAACACAGTAGATTTTGAGCCTAAGATGGCACACGTGGTGTTGTGGGAACATAGATCCAGATCGAAATTGGAGTTTACTGTATAATGGGACGGCGTAGGACTCGCCGAGTCGTCGCGCGAGTAGAAAAGTGCGAAGAAGTACTAATCCGCAGAGAAGTAAGACCGCTCCGACTTCGAGCTATTAGTATCTCATCCAACAGAAATTACAGCTATTAGCCGAACAAGAAGCCGAGCCAATCTCCAGGAGCGATAACGCGATTGACAGGAGCGGCGCACAAGACTCGGAGGCCTTATTGCAGACAAGTGGACATGCAAATGTTTTGATCCTCTATGCTTTGAGGTGACAGTATGCCACTTAACAAGCAAAGTGGATAGCTCGGATGTGAGGAGATGTGCGCGTGCAAAATTGAGACGGCGTCCGTCAATTGAGGACTCTCGAGGGTCTCTCTCAAGTCGAGCTACGGATCAAAGAGTGAGCTATTTCACACAGTTGGAAGCGGTAGGCCGGTACTCCAGGCTAAAGAGTGCAGAGATAGGCACAAGTATGTTAAGCTCCAGCAGGGAAAATAATGAAAACGCGTATCGACCGATTGGCTGATTTTAGTGTCCCATGGTTTGTGACGATCGGGAGGCGTGCTTTCAGTGCTCACAGTATGCTGCTACCAGGAGCTGGGTATGATGTATGAGGGCTCAGTTGAGAGTACCAATATATCAATCTAGGCGATAGCACTCGGAGTTTGGACGCAAGATGGACGTTAGAAGAAAAAGGTTGCAGAATCGTGGAATCAGGCTTATGTAAGCACTAGGTCACTGAATTTTAAAATCTCTAGGCAAGTGCTTGAAAAGAGCGTGTTCCTGGTAGTGCATCACGCATTGTCTGCTGACTCTGCTCGGCGTGCTACATACTTGTCATAGATCCAGGCCAACCCTCCAAATTTCCGTACTTCACGCGCTCTCTTTGGCTCTGTCTCTGAGAACGTCCAGCCTCTCTTCGTCAGTATCGCCCGTCCACGGAGGGAGCCAGCTATTGAACCCATCCCTTTCCATTCTCCGATTGGCTTCGCCCCACGCCTCATTAAGCGCGCCTATAAACCCACTATCGAGAATGCCCTGCCTGCAGCCTTGAATCAGGGATAGACGGCCAGCGTGACCGGACCAGGTGTCGAGCCATGCCAACATGCGCGGCGTGTCGGAGTCGAACACCTCCTGACATTTGGGGAAACAGTTGCTTAACCCAGGCAGCAGGCCAGATGTTACGATCCGTGTCGCATCTGGGCGCGTCACATCCAAACGGAGGGCGACACCCTCGGCGATAATCATCAGAGGAGTTAAAATGTGCTCTGGCATGGGTTTCTGAGATTGAAGGTGTTGAACAAAAGTCGGGAGCGCTGTTTCTTCCATAAAAATGACGTAGAGTGACTCCCGGAGTGACATAAGTGACACGACTGCCGTCAACTCGTCCTCCGAGGATACGTTCTTCAGACGTTGGGCACAGATGGCCGCGAGGTCTTTGTCGTAAGAACGCTCTTCTTTGCCCGAGAGTCTCTGTAGGCACAAGCAGACATCAATCCACGTTCTTTCGGCGCGCCCCGCTGAAAGCGTGCCTGCGAGTGAAAGATCGAGACCGTCGTTGCGCAGGTGTTGCAAATAGGACGCTTTGCACCCTAGCCTACTCGCTGCGCGCGCGGCGGCACCACACAGCCGGTCGCTTGGTTCCTCTCCCTTCCTTGCTCTGAGAAGAGAGACGAGCCTGTCGCAGATCCCGTCATCGAACCACTCGCTGACTCTGTCGCTTCCTTCTCCAGCGTCGTTGTCATCGCTGTCTCCCGGGATGGAGTCGATGATCGCGATGGTGGTGTCCTCGGGGATGCTGTGGCGGCGCGATAACAGGATTTTGCCAAGCTCAGATACTCGTAAGGAGCTCTTTGGCGCCAGCAGCCGTATGGTCTTCTCTCTCGCATAGTGCAGGCCGAGCATAATGAAAATTTCGCGCCGGAGATCCTTTGGTAATTGTATGGTCGTGGAGAGGAGATCCGCTGCCGCATTGATAGTTCTAGAATTTATCGGGAAACCTTTGGGAGTGATGCGATTAAGTGCACCTAACAGCTGGGTAAGTGCCCGATGTCCGAGAGGTCTACTGCCTTTAACGCGGTCTATGAGTAGCGCCTCCAGCTTCCAGCCACGCATCTGGACGGTGGGACCGATCTCCTCTCCTTCAGCTGCTATAATAGCGCAGTTGAAGTAGCAGGCGACGTTTCCATCTGGATGACCGCAAAGAGTCCCGAGGGCACTCGAGTCTCCACTCTGGGATCGAGCACTCGCAAGCGCAAATGACGGTGTAGTATTGGCATCAAAAAGACATACGATGCGTGCACATGCACCAGCAGTGGCGGCGTCGACGTCGGATAAGGGATGTTCAGTGGGTGCGAGGAATCTGAAAAGTTGCCTATCGACAACGGCAGCGATGCCGGCGCTCCTGAGGATATCTATATTCTCAGCGGCAGCAGAAAGCCCAGCGCAAGCCCGGACTGCCGCTTGGACATGCTCGTAAAATGGAGATGAGTCGATTAGCCACGCAAACGCGCGTGCTTCGATTCTCTCTGTGCCGCAAGAGAGGATGTCACCCCATTCCGCCTGCTGAATCGCAAGCCGAGATCCCGAAAAGTGGATCGCCGCCCCTATCTTCTCGACCCTCGCACTGTCTTGCTCCCAGGAGCTCTCGGACGCACGGCTGACTAGGCGAGCCTTCCAATACGCAATGCCCTCCCCGATCATCCGCAGGAAATAATAGATTCGCATGGAGATCGGGCGGAAGATGTCCGATAGTGATGTCTTGTAAGGGCACCGCGGGATGAGTAGAGGCGCGACCGTCGTCACTACGAAAAACAGTGCAATTACTGCAATGAGCGCGGCATTAATAATGGCGACGACCGAGTTGATTCCAAAGAGGAATTCGATCAGCCCGAAGAAGAAGAGGGCCAGTGCGAGCAAGAGAAGGGTCGGAAGTAGGGCAATAATCTCCGGAACTTTCCACCGCTGCAGCTCAGTGTAACGAAATTGCCGCAGCCTGGATCGATCTCGAGTATTACCTGCAACAGTTGACCAATTGTAATTGCCCAGCCATTGCTTGGCCATGACAGCAACCCCAGCAACACTGAGGCTGAGCGTAAGTGATAGAAACCAAACGCTGTTAATACGAATGGCACTTGCGGACGGTGTAAAACCGTTTGATCCGCTCTGCGAGGAATCTGGGGAATTTGATTGGCCAGGGGCTGACTGACGGGAAAGATGCTCTTCAATCCTTTGAAGTACCGAAAGAGTAGCGTCTCCTGAATTTGGGCTGAGAGTCTTGTAAGATTCAATGATGAAAGCTGCTAGTACCGCCGAGAATAGTGCAGACTGCCCGAGCAATTTACTCAGTAAATGGCAGGAATTGGAGGGGAAGAAGCATACAAATATAAGGAGCACCTGTAGAAAAAGTACGTAGATGGGTGAGCCGGGGCAAAGACTAAGAGATCAAAAATACGAACATCCATCGTGCGATTCCATCCCTCAATCAATGCCGCGTCAAATTTTGTGGCATCTTCGATGTACATGTGCCATATTTTTGACTCCGGGCCTGTACCATCCCACATAACATCATCGTCCCGAGCTGAAAATTCCAAAACGGCTTCAGAAAAATTCTATCAATCAAACGAATTTGGATTAAAAACCTGCTTTGTGATTCCTGGTTGGATCAGCCTTGGCGTGTGTATTGTGGACATGAGGGGACGCAACAGGGGAAGCTACAAACTACGTAGATGAAGTAGGATGGTGCTTGTCAGTCGAATCATTCCTCCCCAAAAGAGTCGCTAGCCGTTTACGAACCGTTTCATCGCGCAAGGAAGAGAAAAAGGTTTGGGCTGTGCCCCTGCCTCTGGAATCCCGCGGCAATTGCTCGCTAACGTCCCCATGGGGTGGTCGTGCCCGGTCTGTAGGGTCGTGATTGTGTCAAATCAATTTCGAGTGACAAAATTCGCCGTACACACCATCACGTTTGGAGTTGATGAAGTCAAAGCTGGTGCCAGAAGTACCCGAATCAGCCGTAATAAACGATAACGACCTCCTCACGGTCTGAAAATCAAGGCAAGACATGAATGCGTTGCGTTTGCATGAAATACAGAGATACCCACAGTCCCGAGCGCAGGCTGAACAGCCAAGTCGGCTAAACTAGTAGCTCGGGTTTGCCTGCATTGATCAATGACCATGTCGACGATGCGTGAAAATCCGATTGGCCGCCTCTCGTGCATCTGAGGCAATCCGAAGGTGCCACGCTCCATATCCCCCAGTGCAGGCGATGGATACGGCAGTGGCCTACTTGCCATAGCAGCAAAATATCCTTGAGCTTAGAGATACGTTTGCAAGGCAGAAGCAGAAATTTCAAGCGCTTGGATGTTGCGATTGTAGAGAGCAATCAGGAAGCTCAGCGAGGGTAAAATCGTGGTTCCTATGCATACTCAAATCTAATATAAGGATCCCGCGGTACACAGCGAGCCAGGAGGCAAAAAGGCGTGCACAGGCTGTCCGCGCTCCTACCCTACTCCCACATCCTGCATTGGGGGAGCGGATGTCGGAGAGCTGAAGATGCACCTGAGTGATGGTGGTAAAGAACTAGATATGTTCACAAAAGGAATGTAAACACAGTGCGTTGCATCCGCTCCCATTCTGTCGGCGCGACGACCAAAGCAAGTCCACCACCTCACCCATAGTTTTGGTGCATGTCGCTTTAATTTCCCTGCCCGTTGTACAGCGTTCAAGCGCTCGTGTCGCTGTCGTTGCCTGGGCACCGACACGACTTACTCGCCTCCACGTTTCAATTACCTGGTGAGGATTAACGAACATAGCAACCCGACACGTCTTAGTAGCTCATATGCCGCTTTGGACATAATGATTGAAGAAAGGCAAAGGCTGGGAGAGAGGGGGGGGGGGGGGCGGAAAAGATGAAGGCGAGGGGTTGTTCAGCGCCATACATCTGAGTATATACCTCTTTTCCTCCGACTTCATCGTCACTAAACCGGTAAGCACCAGCCTTTGCACAATGTATATCTACAGGGCTGAAGCGCTGATGATCCTAGGAAATAGACGAAATAGACTTAGGTGCCTCTGTTATGCAAAAACTATCCGGGAAATACGCCTGACCGGGGGCACTTGGCCAGCCCCGCTCAAGCAAAAGCTGCCAAAAGGCTCGCACGTCAAAGCAATAATAAGATTTGATGAGAGTGGGGTTCGAACCCACGCCCCGGAGGACCAGAGGTTTGCATCAAGTGCCTAAATCTGGCGCCTTAGACCACTCGGCCATCTCACCATGATCGACTCATGGTGTCGAGCAGCCTTCGGCTGGAAACCAAGCCACTAGAATCAAAATATCCTCGATGCGCCTTTTGGTCTCACGAATAGCTCCCAGGTCTTTCTGGAGGACCGTCACGAGCCTAAGCATAATGCACTATGTGGCTTACGGTGCGAGGGGCGTGATGGAGTCGCCGGCGATGAAACGGATAGCGACCGGGCCGACGCTCCGCCATGCCGGCGATGATGAGCTTGGAGAAGCTTGGAGATCATGATAAAAGGCATCGATTTCCTCCCTTCGCTGCCTGTGCTACTTTGCTCACCCCCACCCCACCCCACCCCACCCCCATCAAGCCACGATGGCAGTTCGCTCAGTCAAACTCAACACCGGAAAAGAAATTCCGCTCATTGGCCTTGGTTAATCCTTCTGGGCGATTTGACGCTACCCTTCTGGCTCATTTGAGACTTTTCCAATATAGGAACATGGCAATCTAAGCCGGGTGAAGTCACCGAAGCTGTTCGCTACGCGATCAAAGAGGCTGGCTATCGCCATATTGACGGTGCTTATGTGAGGCGCTCCTCCTTCCGCACAGTGTTAGACAAATCTAAATCCGTCTTTCTCAGGCGTACGGGAACGAAGCCGAAGTCGGAGAGGGAATTCGCCAGAGTGGCGTGCCTCGGAAGGAGATCTTTATCACCTCCAAAATCTGGTTAGCCTCCTCCCCTCGCAATTATCAATACGAGTAAATGAACAACGTACACCAACCTAAAGGTCAACTTTCCACCGTCGCGTGGAAGATTGTTTGGATATAACCCTCGAGAGACTTGGCACCGACTACGTTGATCGTACGTTGATTACACGCGCTGCGGTGGCAAAACTCATTGGCGTCTTTTCCCTTCAGTCCTTCTGGTTCACTGGCCTGTCGCTCTTAAAGAAGGCGGTGTGCTTGCTTTAAAACTCACTGTATTGATTTGGACCTGATTGCTATCGGCGACTTTAGGCAACCACCCACTTTTCCCTACTCGCCCCGATGGCTCCCGTGACATCGACGAGGAGTGGAAATTGATCGATACCTGGAAGCAAATGGAGGAAGTTTACCACAAGGGTGCGTGGATATATCCTTTGGCTAAACACGCTATCATACCTACTCCAAACTCGGATCATAGGTAAAGCCAAGGCTATTGGCGTGTCCAACTTCTCTCAGCTGAAACTCGAGGAAATCCTCCCTCATGCGACGGTCAAGCCCGCCACAAACCAGGTCAGAGTGTTTCATCTTTCGCGCCGTCCTCCCATGTCTGAGCTAGCCCTTTCGAATAGATCGAACTCCACCCGTATCTGCCACAACACAAGCTGATTGCATACCTCAAATCCCAAGGCATCGTCCCGCAGGCGTACTCACCACTCGGATCCACCAACTCACCACTTCTGAAGGATGAAGTCGTAGCAGAGATTGCCAAGAAGCATGGAACCGAGCCCGGAGCCGTGTTGATTGGATGGCATGGTTCGTTCCTTCATTTTTTTTTTTTGTTTTCAGCAGAAACTGGTGATAGACAGTGAATATGCAAAATAGTGGCGAAGGATGTCGTTGCGCTCCCCAAATCAGTTACGGCCGCCCGTATTGCCAAAAACATTCAGCCTGCGCCTCTCGATGAAGAAGACGTAAAGAAACTCGATGGGCTCGCGGAAGGAGGCAAACACCAACGTCTCATCTCGCCTCCTTGGGGTACGTTTCCTCCTTCCTGGATTCCCTCAGCGGTTATCGGCCTTATGCTGATTTTGCGGAACTTGGTATAGGTGTTGTTCTTGGCTTCGATGACTGGTACAAAGCCGACGTGCAGCAGCCCCCCAAGCCCTAGACTCACATACACGCGGATGATGCCAATGCGCCGCACCTCATGTTCAAAAGATCAGCGGCGAAGAATATATGAACAAATCAATGTATATGTCTTCAGCAAGCTGATCGCGATGCTGGCGATGTAAACAACACTAGTACACCGCGACGGAATGCCCCTCACGAAGGCCCAGAGTCGATAGTGAGAACCAATCGGCACTCTACCGCAGTCTATAATGAGGAGTGAGAAATAAAAGAGGTTACATGTTACATGCAATCGGTGCTAAGACGGGAGCAAGGGCGGCGGCGGTTCCTGGTATGATGTGCTGATAGTTTTCATCGTGGCCACGACCGCATCAATATCGGGGCGGTCCTTTGGTTCTGTCTGCCAGCATGATTCAAGGAGCAGCCATAGACTATCTTCGAGCGCAGGGTGCGTATACTCATCTCTTGTGGGCCGCTCACCATCACGGATCCTTTGGCGCAGTGATTCTTGCTCCTCAGTCGTACCAGATTCACTTGCAAAGAATGGTGATTTTTCCGAGAGAACCTGCGTTGGGAGAAACTGGTAAGGGTCGACCAGGAGCGGTAGTGGATCGCGCATACTTCCAAGACCATCATTGCCCAAGACCAAATATCACAAGCCTTAGTAAGTCTGCTCGGTGTACCATCCGGACCCTCCTCCGCTAGCTCAGGGGCAAGCCATCTATCCCATTTTCCACGACGGGCGGCATAGCTATCGTAACTTGATCCCTCGAAATCGGATATTTCAAAGTCAGCCAGTAGTGCTTTCCCCTCGTCAGATATTAATATGCCACTCTGAAGATATTGATTAACGTGGGTCAAAGGGGGGAAGCATTCGAATGTAACGAACGCGCCTCAGACCACCCAGTACTATAGGCCTCGCGAGCGAATGCAAATATTGCAGCCCATACGCCGCTTCAAGGCACTGGATTTAGGATTTAAGCGCGGTCAAAAAAGTCGAATACTGTTGGCACTTACAACTTTGATCAAGGAGGATGCTGGCTTCTCGCTGAGGTATTGAATGGCCTGACCCTCCCTATAGAGCGTCGATGTAATGAGGTGTGCGGTGTACCAAGAGGGGGTTAACTTACCCCTTCCATGGAAGTACGAGACATCTACCAGATGCGAGTCATCGTTAATATGCAAACGGAATTCTGAAGTGCTGGATTGATAATCATACGAATATGGACCGTAAGCGCGGCATAACCCATAAAAGGGCGAGATATGTTGATGATAAAGTGTGCACCAAATCTTTACTTGGCGCATGCAGTGCTGAGGGACATGACCATTTCGATAATTCGGTTGTGAGTATAAGTAGGGACAGCTCTTGCAGAGGATGAACGGTGACACGTACACCTTCGTATTGGTCAAATTCGCCAGACTGGATTTCGGACCAGATCTTCAGCCCAACGCTTCGACTCCCCATCCATAGCCCTTTGAGAACATCATAAGACTGCGGAATGTAATGCGTCATGAGGGATGCTTTTGTGATAAAATCGGAGGGATAACTACCTCAGTAGTAGCAAATAAGTCATAATCCACGATTTTACATTCAGCGCCTACGAGGATTTTGGTATCCGGGAGGCACACATCAAAGGTATTTTGAACAGTGAGGATATTTTGTTGCATTTCCTGGCGTGTTGAGCCCTGAGGCGGTGCCTTTAGGGCCTATCGGGATATTGATGGTGGTGGCGATAATGGTTATGGGTGGAGGTGAGCTGGAAGATAGACGCGCGAGAGATATAGATAGAACAAACTGTCTGTAAACCTCCTAACAGCTCATCGATCGCCTTCCGGCGATTATCGTCAAGGTCCATCATATCTGTACGGGATTTCAAGTCCTTGGCAAGTGCGCTTGAATCGCTTGCAGTGAGAAGAGAAAATTCGTCCCAGTCTCGAGGCCGCATATGGGACTGAGGAAAAGTATGCTATTACCTACGATGATCTCAGAAACAGATATACAGAGGTTACTCACTGAAAAGATAGGTATAAATTCATCCAATGCTTTCACTTTTGCCTTGATGTCACTTGCAATGCTGAATTGCTGGATAAAGGACTCGAAGATATCCAGGCTTGTCCAGTATATGATAGAGGAGTGGATTTTTTCGAAGAGCCTGGGATAGCGGTCAGCGCAGTCACACGGTTTGACTTGGAAGATCGAAGATTCACGAACTCGATGATCTGACCCCCTTGTGCTTCAATCTCCAAATTCCATCCGCCTTGGCACGCTGCAATAATTTTCTCGCAACGGCGCTGTAAATATTTAAGCTTCTGCCTATCATAGTGGAAAGCAGCCATCGGTTGGGTGCAAAAGAGCAGATCCGAGGAAGGAGATTGCCTACAGGTTGTTTTGAGCAGCTGCTGCGGTCGATGCGATTTTATCATACGCGGCAGATATCGCGATAGGCACAGACGTATCAACAGGTGGCTGTCCAGCCTTATCTGGCGACGGAGAGTTGGAACTGAGGGGATTGGTAGGAGTTTCACTTTGTCGCGGGCTGGAGACATCCTGTCCAGGCTGCGCATTCTCCTGCGAATCTAAGACTTGAGCTAGAGGGGGCTACGGATTTAACCATAGATGAAGTGAAGTGTGGCTCAAATAAGCACGATTATCATCTCAATGTTCTAAAAGCGTGCGAACCGGCTCGTCTGATATTCCCAAGCTGGCTATAAGGTGATCCGAGTCTACCTTGCAGGCTGTTTCAAATTCAGCAAATCGCCCGCGAGGCTGTACGGTGTGGATTACCTGCAGAATAGATGAAAAATTACAGGGAACGTCACGGTTTATACAAAAGCCTACCCCAAATTCTTCCAAAAATGCATCCAGGTCATAAAATTTCACTTTAATTTCGTTTATGATCGTCGGCGTACTCTGTAAGCTGGCAATTTCATTTAGACTCGCCCAAGATTTTATGGCGCCATGGATTCCTTCTAAGAAGCTAAGCCCTACGTTAGACGGTGACGTGGGGAAATCGCATCCGAATGCTAACCCGAGCAGCCGAGTGAGTACTGGGTTTAAACGCGCCTCAGCATCGGGGTCCCAGCCGGCTTGAATGGCCTCCAGTACCTCTCGACACCGATTGCATAAAATCCTATATTTTTCACTATCTTCAAGGCGTTAACTCGTGTAAAAATAAAAGAGCAAAATTGTGACTTGCTTATGATAGCCAGCACCCTCCACAGTCAGCGCAATCTCATGAAGCATGCGAGAAGCAAGATCAAGGCGGGGAACGCGGAAGGCCACGCGCAGGGCAGCGCCGGGCGCATTGGGGTTCGGAGTAAATCCTGACACTAGCTCCCCGAAAGTCGCAGAAGATAGAGCCTGGGCGAAAGGGCGAATATTGCTGCTCGACGGTTGAGCATCACCCAGGTTCTCAACCTCAGACGTAGACCTGTCCCCGGGAGCCGGTCTAATCTGAAGCTCGTAATCCGAAGACGAAATAGAGGACGTGGTTGAGAAACACTTGGAGCAATTAAGGAAGAGCGTCCTGAGATACGCGAAGCATGAAAGGATAATTCCCATAGTTAGAGTGTCAGCTGCAAAATCCAGGAATCTTGGAATCCACTACCGTCATGAGGATGTGGCGAGGACGTTCAACCCGAAGCTCAAGCACGCTCCCCAAATTTGGGCCTTGGATCGCGCAAACATTTTGGAGTGTTGGGCAAGCGTTGGGTTGCAGCACGGTCGCAGAGATGGTGGGTGTGTATTACATAATGTGACCAGCTGGATCCGATTATGTATCTTGCGATTTTGTGGGCGGCAACTAGTTGGCTTGCTTTTCACTACGGCACACGAAGCGAGGAATGAGGGCAAAATAAATTTCTTGTCGGAATGGGGGATGGTGTATTGACTCAAGTTAGCTTATAAACTGACCGCCCCGGAGGTAAGTACTAGAGCCTAGTAAAGTCATACCCTCCGATACTACATGTGAGGATTTGAGAGAGGATCATTAATCGGCTTGAGCTCATTCTTTAAGGACGGATACTAGATATCCTTGGGATGTAGGCCAATGGCGAAGAAGTCAACTTCATGGCTACAAGCTGTCTCAAAGACCTTCTGCCATTCTTTTTGCTTGTCGGGGGTGGCATCCTTCCACCCCTTCGCAAATTGCTCAAACCACTCTAAAATAGAGACATGGCGTGAATTTTTATTGCGGAAAGAGAAAACAAGGCGGCCACTGACGTATTTGACTCTCACAGTAAGACCAATCCGAATTGGGAACGACCCAGTTTTGGTACCAGACGGTGTCTATGGTAGGAACTAATTAATCAAATTTATCGAAGGAGTGATCGCGGACCCACCTTTCTTTTTTGACTCCCTTTCCATCTTTTTGGCGATCTTATAATATCCCTGAAAGCGAATAAAAGAGGTCGATTCAAAGCTTGATTTGCAAGAGAAGCTGAAACTTACTTGGATGCAAGGAATTGTAGCTATCTTCGAAGAGATCCAGTCTAAATCCTGAGCCGTGCTGACCTCGAACTGGACGTAGCTCTTCGTCGCTTTGTCCCTCTCTGCTGCGAGCGCCTTGTCTTTAGGTATACCCATAGATTTCTCGCAGAGGTCGAGCTGAGATTGCGCGTATTCGTAGCTCTTGCTGACGTGCTTCGCACCCTCTAGAACGTCCGCAGAAGTGGGTGCGTTGGAGGCCCGTGCCGCGTCGACGCGCATGAGCTCCTCGCAGTAGAAGTAGTCTTGCTACATCGTAGGCCATATGAATTAGACGAGGCGAGTGAACTGATAGAGTAATACTTACGACCATATACCATTTAAACCCCTTCAAAACGTTCTCAATCTCGCGATCAGTGTTCGCCGCAGCCATGTCGTGGCAAAATTTATTGTTAAGCATTTTCTGAAAGCTGTCGGAACAGCTCTCGATAAGGAAGGCGACGAAGCTAGCGGTCATTCATTGGATTCCTCAGCAAAGCTTTTGGCGCAAAGCGAGCTCCGCACCTGTCAGCTGGAATTTCGCCTTCGGGCAGGGAAGGAGCTTGGTGTATAGCCTCGACAGATCGCTCATTCCCAGAGCTAGCGTTAAGATCCTTGAGCGCACGAAGTTGCCGGGACGTGGAGAGCTTGGTCGGGTCGTAAGAGATCAGCGGAATAACGTTGAAGATGCTCTTCTTTGGTATGGAGGCTACATTATTATGCTGTATATGGCATCAATATTGCAGCCGGCGAACATTGCGGCGAGAGCGACAACGAACCACAGTGTCTTGGAGCACACTCGATATCTGGTTGATCTGCGTGAACATTGTAGTAGAGGCCGTCGATGATGAGAGCGGTGGAAGGCTCTCCATCAATTCACACAGGTTCTTTTGTAGCACGCCCTTGGAGCATAAGAGGCAAGAATGCCATCCCTAATCGCACAAAGGACTGTCCAACCGGTGAAGTGACACGCCGGTTATTTTGTACCTAAGTACGCTCTGCGGGTCGGTGTATAGATATATACCGAGGGCACAATCGATGCGAAGCCTATTCAATAGGCAGATCTGGGCTCGCTATTGACAGCTCTTCGGCACCGCGGGACTTGTATGGTCCATCGATAGACATTGCATTTGAAGGTCGATGTCAGCTCGAGTGCGGCCGCTGTACTGGGGCATCTCCTGGGGCCTATCCGGCTTACATAAAAACAGAAGAGCCTTGAGTACAAGATCACCCAAGTCAGGTGTAAGCAGCCGCAAGTAGATAATGTTGGCGCTCTTCCTTTCGCGAAAAGTGATTGCTCGGTTTTAGCAGCCGCAAAGTTCGAGACCTAGGACATTTCAATATTCCATTTTAGGAGTTACAGCTTCAACAAGGAGAACGTCAGAGTACAGCATCGCGACTACACAGATCAAGTAGGGTCCTAAACGAGACAGATATAGGAGAGACCAGCGCTGTACAGAACAGTATCGCCCCACGAATCAGCGTGCCAAGTCATCCCATCCTTTGTGACGTCGCTGGGATACACCTTCAGGCGCAAATTCGCCTTGTGGTCGATATCAAGGGAGTTGATCGCCATGAACACGCTCGGCGCCTTCCAGAAATCGGCGCCGGCAAAGCTAACAGCCTTGCTGTTCTCGAGCTGGTTCGTGGTCCAGGGGCGCACGTCGGTGACGTTTGCGCTGCCACTGACCACGTACTTCCTGTCCTCCGGGTACGCGATCCACGCAGCCGTGGCGGAGTACAGGATGGAGTCGGACCAGGTGTTGATATGGATGGTAAAACCGGCGGTGTCGATGTCGGTGGCCGTAGCGGTGACGCGCCAGTTGTGGTCCTTGCTCATATCGAGCTCGTTGAGGAACACGACGACATTGGGCGGCGTGACGAAGGGGCGATCGAAGTTGATGCGGCGGGAGGTCTCCAGCTGAGGCTGGTTCCACGGGTGGTCATCCGTAGTGGAGAACTGGCCAGACTGGTACTCCAGATTGGCGGGGGCCTGCTCGAGCCAGCTGACACCGCCGGTGTACAGCTTGGAGTCCCCCCAGGAGTCGACGTTGACTTTGAAGCCAGTCTTGGTGACGTTAGACGCAAGCGCCTTCACGCGAACGTTGGCGCTTCGATCGATGTCGAGGAAGTCGAGGCCCAGAGAAAGACGTGGGGGCGCAACATATGGTTTGGCGTATTGGACATCCTTTGACGTGTCTGCCTGGGGCTGCTGCCAGGAGCGCACATCCGAGGTGTTGAAAGAGCCCGCGGTGGACATTTTGGACGGTGGTGGATGAGGTGGTTATGAGATGTGAGAGCGATGAACAGGAAAAGAAGATGAGTGCTGGGAAACCTTGTGCCAGAACAGCAAGTATTTATACCATGCGAAACTCGCTGAAGAGGCCAGCTGATTGACGTCCTTCCCAATCGACCCCCAGTCTCGTGATGCCATCAGGTGCCTAGTCGCTTCACAAAAAACGCCAAGATCGCATTCCTTCTTTCGAACAGATGTATACAAAGCGAAGAGTGGGTATTGCCAAGAGTTTGAATGACGAATACTACATCATGGAAATCATATAGCGGTAGTATTCAAAGATGCCCGTCCGTTGGCAATTGCAATGCCCTCGTTGTTAGAACCTGGGCCCAGAAAGGTGTGCATGACAACCTTTTGTGTCAAGACACCTGGAAGTTGAAATGAGCCTCAATTGTGTCACTGTGTAATATTTAAAAAAAAAAGCGCGCTAGCGTAGCGGCACTTTGTTCAACTGATTCGAGAGCCCCAAAGCCACGGATTGAATGAGGCTTCAAAGTGAGGTGCGTCGAATCCTGTCGAGTCGAGGGTTAGGTCAATAGCAGTCCCCCGATGCCAAGATCCAGAGGCATCAGCAAAGTGAACGCAGGGCCTTCCACATGTATTATGCAACCATAGACCCGATCAGAAAGTTTGGATTGTGATTAAGATGAAGCTACTTGGTGCCAGAGTCAGACTCAATCCGTGATGGTGTAGGATGGTGTCCGTGATCACGATCAGATCGATGTATAGTTGGGCGAGATCCTCCAGTTGAGAGCTCTTTTCGTGTAGGCGCAAGTATCTTCACGCAGCTCCGGCGTTCGTATCAAATCGGACAATGGGCATGTGCATGAATCCCGAGCCGACACTGAGATCATAATCCAATCCAGGCCTAGAGAAACGAGAATGGCCAATCCGGGGAAGCAGCCCGCCGGAGAATCATTGGCCTCATAAAAAGAGAAAAGAAGAAGAAGAAAAGGATCCAATGGATCCGCAGATCTAGAAGGCAGTTCGCGGTGAGCGCTACGAAAACAACTAATGTTCATGTGGTGGTTACAAAGAGGACGAAGGGACGAGCTGACACAACCAGACCTGGTTTGGATCCGACTGTTGACGAACGCGAGGATCGAAAAAGTTTCCGATCCGTACGCGTCCTCGCCAAGGTCCCACGGCACACGCTCGCGCTCAACAGCGAAAGAAACATATTACTGCTCGCCGACGGAGACGATGGCCTCGTCGTGCACGGTCGCTGTGCTCGGGGGCGGGATTACTGGACTATCGGCCGCGTTCCATCTCTCCCGCCGTCTGCCTCCCACAGCGCGTATCATCCTGCTCGAAAAACAGCGTCGACTGGGCGGCTGGATTCGTTCCCAGAATCATCAAGGTCTTGCACCGAGAGGCCAGGATGTCGTTCTGGACACTGGGCCAAGAACACTTAGACCGAACAGCAAGGCGCTGCTAGAGCTTGTGAGCAGAGCTGCTCAGCCGTGCTGGAGGTCAAGTAAAAGGCTCACTTTTGCTCGCTCCAGTAGATTAATCTCCTCGGCCTCAACGAATCCGTTGTAACCGTGCCAAAATCACATCCTGCTGCGCGGTCCCGGTATATCTACGCACCTCCCCTTACCGCACTTCCTTCATCCGTGGCCTCGCTCTTGAAATCTCCATTCACACCGGCACTTCGCCCACTCCTTCCAGCGGTCCTCCGAGAACCTCTACGGCGCGCTAATCGCCCTCCAGATATTACAGACGAGTCTGTGCACGCGTTTGTATCGCGTCGGTTTGGAGAAGAATTCGCGCGGGTGTTTGTAAGCGCGCTTGTTCACGGTATCTATGGTGCGGATTCGAGGCTACTATCCGTGAGGTCGGCTTTTTCTTCTCTTTGGGAGGCCGAAGAGCGAGGGTGGGGAAGTGTCGTAAGGGGTTTCGCGAGAAGTGCATTATCACCTGCGTCAAAGCGGACAGCGAGCACGGAGTATCATATCGGCGAAATGGAAAACATGATGAAGGACATCAGTATATACGCGTTTAGGGGCGGTATGGAGACCCTTCCGCGCGCTATATATGACTGGTTGAAGAGTCGGCCGAACGTGGATATCCATACCGGCGTAGATGTGCGCTCATTGACTCCTTTGCCTGCAGAGAGCAGGTTCGAGGTATGGCCTGTGTTGCCCATATATCGCTGTGCCGCCCTAACCTTGCTGTCTTGTACAGATTGCCACCTCCGCCGGTCCCCTCATCACAAACCCAACACATATAGTATCTGCTCTCCCCCTCTCCGCCCTGCACAACATCATCCCGCCCCTCTACGCGCTCCCACATCTCACAGCAAATCCCTCCTCAACAATCCAAGTCCTCAATATCGTTTTTCCACCGACAGAGGCGCCGCTTCACCCCCCGGGATTCGGATACCTCGTGCCCCGTCCCAAGGGCGGTTACTCGATTGCGAACGAGCCAAGCCACTATATCATCGGATGTATTTTCCACTCTGGGGTATTCGGCCCATCTCCGTCTCCCCGTCCCCCTACTTCCTCCAAAGACATCAAAACCGGAGCACCGCCAAGCGACACTCCGACAACACTGACGGTCATGCTCCGCTCCCCCACCCCAATCCTGGACTCGTCTATTCCATCTATCATCGATACTGTAGGATTCCAGTTGAGCACACGACTCCCGGAACCGATACATATGGAGATGCACGTGCAGAGTGAGTGTATACCTACGTATACCGTTGGGCACGGCGCGCGGATGCGAGATTTGAAGGCGGCGCTGGAAGGGGGTGCGTGGGGTGGAAGAATGGAGGTTGTTGGGGCGGGTGTGGGAGGTGTGAGCGTAGGTGATTGTGTAGAGGCGGGAAGGAATGCCGGAAAGAGGTGGGGGTTTTGATTTAAGGATGGTGCGCTTTCTGCAGGTGCGTAATCAACGAAATCGATTATTGATATGGTACTCATTATTTAAACAAAGAATGTTTTTGATACTGTGGATACGATGGCAACCCAATAAAGTAGAATCGTTTTGTAGGAGGGATGTATTAACGGAAAAACGCATACGAGAAAAAGCAACGAGCACTAGCCAACTGGCGATTTTCGGATCGACCCAACATATTTCTTAACCTCAGCAAGCCATCGATATTCCAATAGTAGTCCAAGTACTACGGATTGGCGTTCGCCGCGTGTTCGCCGCTCAACGTTCAATGAGGTTCAATGCCACCGTTGGTAAGCCATGATACATAGTTTACAGGGCCGAAGCAACCGAGGCGCTCAGATGCGCGACCCCGAGGACAGTACTGTCAGTACATGTGCTCGTAACCTGGGCCACCGACTTCACTGCGCATGTATACGTTGAAATATTTCGCACTACCAACACCGCATAAGAAGGATCTAAGTCAGCCCAAGACTAGCCCACGTCTTCGGGCTGGAAACCCTCATTGCCGTTTTTTTTTTGCGAGCTGTCGCGCACCCGTTATGAACCAGGTGAGGACTCCTGTTCCTACATGATATGAGCACCAATTTCGCTTGGCTTAGACATGAAACGAGGGAGCAAGAAAAAGAAGACTTCCTCGCGACTTACTCGCTCGATGTTCGCGTCGAGCGGACAAGCGTCCCCATTAGTCGCATTTATATTATTAATGAAACGAGGTATTTTGTAACAAAATCAATGCGCCTTCTGATGAGAAGGCCTTCATCCCGGTAGTTTTTTCGATGTCGTAGGAGTGCAGTGACTCGTGATCTACGATTGTCGGCCGCAGAGCTGAATTATCGTGCCCTCTACAGGCATATAAAGACTACACCGTCGTTCCCTAGGTTGATTACACCCCTCGACCCAGCTCAAACACTCATCCGCTCTCTGACACTTATACCATGTCCGTCGATAAAGGCGATATCCTTCTCATTCCATCCATTGTGGGCGATACCAACCGCATCCACGTCCAGTGGCAACAATCTCTCCGCGATAGGTCGGGCGACTACTACAACCTCGAGGCTCGGAACAAGTCTCAAGGTACGGTTTCTTATGAAATGTTTCGTGATGTTCTAATGCATAGAGGCAGGCGATGCAAAGGTTGTTTTTTTCGTCCAGACCGACTGGTTCAACGACCAGCACCTCGGCGCGAAGGGAGCACATGGCTTCTACGAGGTCAAAATTGACGAACGATTCCAGTACGGCCAGATCTCCCAGAACAATAAGCGCTGGGTTGTCTTACACGACAAGGAACGTAAACCGTACCAGGTACGTCATTTTTTCCTCCATGCGCGTGAGACCGGACGTCTTATAATGCACTCACACTTCTGCAGTACCGTTTCGTGAAGCCGCTGCTCGAAAAGGTTGCCCAGAGTGGCGGCAAGGCCGCTGAGCTTATTGGCTTCCCGGCTCACGATCTCGAAAAAATTATCTCGCAGCTCCAGAAACTCTTCGGTGACTATCTTCACACCTTCTAGGTGATGGTGAGTGCGCTATGCCTGCTCATACCAGATCGCGCAGCTAATAGCTGCTGGTTCCGCACATGTGATTAGGCCGGGAGTTCGCTTGGCTTCCTTAGTTAGCGTCAGCTAATTCTTGAGAAAAATGTGCGCCAAAGATATGTAGAAACTCGCTGCATCTTATGTTTTTGGTCTGGAGTATAAGGGCTATTCATTTCGAGTCCAACTGATGCGAGATGCGCGAGCACTCATTCGAAAAGGCTTGAATCAATGTGATTGCGCGGCAGCTTTTATTGCAGACTATGAAAAAGGTCGCCTGGGCTCCTAAGTGTTTAGGACGTGGCTGAAGGGGGAGATTCAGGCAGGCAGGACGAGTGCTGAGTGCTGGGGAGCGGAGGACCGCCCCCGCCGCTCTTGGGGTGAGATTAACCGTAGTTTATGTAACCGTGCTATGGGATTACCGGTTAGATAGAGTGCACACTTACGTATAGCGTTGGGCACGGCGCACGGATTTGGATTTGAATTTGGAGACGGCGCTGGAAAGGGGCGCGTGGGCAAATGGAAATTGTTGGTACGGGAGGGGGAGGCGTGAGCGTAGGTGACCGCGTGGAGACGGGAAGGAAGATGGGGGGGGGGGGGGGGGGGGTTTTGGGGGGGG
>KL198076.1:237402-262872 GCA_000697705.1 Botryobasidium botryosum FD-172 SS1
CCCTCATTTCCCCCCTGCTTCATCTCTCCTAATCCACTGCCCAACACAGCAGATAGGGAAGCTCTGGACATTATTCATATTCATGAATCAAGTATTCATGAATACTTGGTGTCCTAGGAGCAATTTTATTCGCGAATACACTGAGTAAAATAAACTCCCAGATTTCACGGAAATCCACCGGAACTTTCCCAGTTCCATCGGATATTAGCGGAAAACAACGGACAATAGCAGGAAGCGGCCCAGAAGCATTTTATATTTGTGCCAGATTCCGTTCTCGATTTCCACGAATCCGGATCACATCTGGATCCCTTCCTATTTTCCGGGTTATTTTTAGTTGCTGCACGGGCCACACACAACACGTCATATTAATTGACACTAGTTGCAACGTCCTCTCTTGTCTCTCTCCCCTTCTCTCCCTCTTGCTCGCCCTCTCGCAACCCCGGACCACGTCCTCGCACGCCCTCGTGCAGCCTCTAACGCCTCACTCGCAGCTCGCCCTTTCACGTCCTCGCCATCGCTCGCATCCTCGTATGTCCTCTTGCATTCTTTTGTTGCCCCAGTCGCCCTTGCATGTCCTCACGCACCCTTGTCTCGTCCTTGCGCGCCCTCATGCGCCCTCTCACGCCTCACCCCCCCTCCCATTAGTCTCGTGCCTCACATGCCCTCTTGCGTTCTTTCGCCCTCGTATGCCTCGTCCCATGCTTTCGCCTTTGCTCGCTCTCACATTCACTCGCCCTCGTGCACCCTCTCGCGCACATACCTGTGTTCCTGCGTCCCCTCGCCCTCGTTCGTCTCGCGCGCGACTCACGCACCCTCTTGCATTTTCTCGCCCCCCTCGCCCCTCACGCATGGCTCACGTTCTCATCCTCACATGTTTTCTCGCGCCGACGCTCACACTCGCACATTCTCGCCCGTACTCTCATTTCATCGCTCTGTTGTATCGGACCAGCTCGCTCACGCTCTCGCTTCCCCCGACCCGTTGCGTCCTCCTTTTCCCTTGCGCCTCACATTGTGCTCGCCCTCATTTTTACCGTCTACTTTTAACCCAATGTACTTACAATCATTTTCCATGTCCAAGTAATTTACTTCCGCTTTCTGTGTATGTTCCACTCCGTTCCGCCCGTTATTTTAGTCCGTCCAGTCCGGATTTGAGATCCGTGAGTTTGTCCTTTCCTGGGAAAATGTACGGAATACAGCATATATAGGCACCGGGAAAATAAACGGACCTTTTCCCAGTAAAATTCGGAAGAATTTTCCCAGTGGTTCTGGGAAATTATTTTACTCAGTGATATGGCTATTCATGAATACTTATTCATGAATATTCTGTGCAAATGAATATGTCCAAGATTAAGAATACACCAGATATTCATGAATACAAGCAATCCTGGTATATGAATACTAAATCTTGTCCAGCCCTACCTCTGGGCCTACATCAAAAACCGGATCCGCCTCGACTATCCAGAAGAGCCAGCTAGTGCGGCCGAGTTGTGGAGCAGGGTGCAGGAGATATGGGATAAAGTTGATCCAGATTATTGCAGGGGCCTTGTCGAGAGTATGCCGTCGAGAATTGCTGCTGTGCTGAAGGCGAAGGGGAAGTGGATGAGATTTTGATTGTGCGCTCAGGTGTCACGCCAAAATTGGAACAGTGGCGCGTTTTGGTTTATCAAACTTCATCTCTCAGAAATTGGTCGCACCTTGATATGATCCTGTATAGGTTGTAGCTACAGTGTAGGAGAGTTATATACACGAGAGCAAGGAGGCTGCGTGTCGTCATTGTGGATGGGGTGAGAGTCAAATCGGCCGGATGCAAACATTGGTCCAATTCTGCTCGGAGCTGTAAGCCAACGACCGATTTCTTTTATTTTCAACAAGTACTACCATCTGCCTGCCACTTGCAGTGGATTGCTGCTGTATTTGCTTGGACTATCCTTTCCATTGAGTAGCTATTCGGACGTCGGTGGTTAAACGTCAGACACTCTGCCAGCGCACACTTCAAGTCCTACGAATCCTTCCTCTCCGACTGCACGGCTCAGCCTAATTACACGTAAGACGCACAGTTACTGGCGCTCCGAATGTCATTGCGACCAATGAGTATGCTTAGGCTATCATGGAGTTCAGCGATCCTTGCTCCCCTTGTCACATTCCTTGACGAAAATCTCTTATCCGGGTGGTCAAAATTGATTCATGCCACCCGGCAGTGATCGGAGTTCTCTTTCGCGTTCTTACCACTCGCCTATGCCCACGGCTCGAGGAACTACGCATCTCTTGATGCTCCCTCGACGGGCTGGGGCTAGTCAAGCTCGTGAAATCCAGGACCAGAGCTGGCGGCGCGGAGGAGTGCGCTTCTCCCAGCGACACAAAATGGTTGCGATGCGTTAGCCTTGCGGGATGTTTGTCTATCTCTCAGGAAAAAGTTTCTGTACTTTGGGGATATTTTGCTGTCGAAGCTGAGGAAGACGGAATGGTCAACACCAGCTTGACAAGCAGAGGGGCGTAGGAAGGTAGATGCCCATGACTTTATGCCGTGCATATGATTATCTTCAGGTAGTTGACATCTCGATTAGAAGTTATGGCTGTGGGAAGCACCCGCTCGTTGCCGTCCTCAATATTGCTGTAAGCGGGCGTGGAACGAACATCGATGTGGGTGGAGGATGAGACAACAGCAGCCGATGCCGGAAATGATCATGGGGGAATGACTTGCTTCCGTCAGTTACATAAGCCTGAGCTGGAGCCAACGGCGTCAACAGCGGCTTCTGTTCAATACTCCTGCAGCAACCCTTGCCCAATATTCTTGCCCGATTCACGAGCAGGTCGCCGCAGACTACCATCGAGCGCTCCGAATCCAGTAATTGAAGGCGAACTGGGTCAAGATAGGATTCTACCGAGAAATCCTTAGCGACCAGCGCAAGCTGTTGCGTCCGGGGACTACAGTATCTATCTGATCGTATGGTTAATCCAGCAGTGTAAGATGCCCACCGACATACTTGCGCGCAGAATTCCATTTTTACCAGTGAATGTTCCTCCCAGGCCCACTCCATGGGATACGATACTGTACACACGGCACATGACAGAAGCACTAGTCGCTCCCCTTATCTTCACCTCTCTCCCATTTCTAACCTTCCAATCGAAATCCTCGTCCTCATATCCCGTTATGCCGAGCGCGGCACACCGGCACCTCTGGTCGGTTCAACCCTCAACTCTCTTTCTCGAGTATCGCGCAGTTGGAGAGCGATTGCTTTGGGCACTCCCGGTCTATGGACTGCGATTTGCGACATCTCTGTCCCATACGTCGACACGCTCCTCGGTCGCTCTGGGAATCGGCCGCTGCGAATAGTACGCATGATGGAGCATGGCCTCAGATTTCCAGAATACATGTCGCTCGTGTCCCCTCACATCCAAACGCTGGGTTAGCTGCGAGATCAAAGGGTTGTCATGTGAGCGGGGCGAATTCTTGACTCTCCTGCAAACTCCTGCCCTCGCTCTGGAGTCCCTGTCCATATTGATCTACTGCGACGGACACAGCGCGTCTGTTTGCAACTCAGCAGCTGGAGTCCCATTCATAGATGCGGCCCCTCGCCCGCGGGAGCTGACATTAAATGGTTTTTTTGTACCATGGCGTTCGGCACTTCTCACCAACTTGACCAAACTGCATATTGGTCATGTTGATTATAGCGAAACCGACGTGGTTTGGCTGCTTCTAGAAGCGCTCAGGGCCCCGCCGCGTCTGGAGTATCTCAGCGTCAAGGACTTGAGCGTTGAAATTTGGTTTGTGTCCCCCGAGGGTACCATACTCCCTGTCCAGTTAGCTCATCTTCAAACCTTACGGATGAAGGAGGTGCATTGGCTACAACATGAGCTCCTCCCATACTTCATCACGCCCCCTTCTTCCCAGCTAGAAATACTAGTACATGCCAAAAGTGAATTCAACATGCCAGCCCGCCAGCACGCCTACCCCTCAAAACCCCATTCCGGCCTGCAAAATTTGGCAGGCGTCACATCTCTATCCATTCATATGGACAAATCCAAGTGCTATCACGCGATAGGCCGATCCCCAAATCCGATACCCCACCATTTATACTCGCAGCCCAAGGAGTAATGCGAGATCCTCTCCATCCTCTCAAGTACGTGCTCTTAACAATCCAATCTGCATTTCCGATGCCTTTCGAGACATTCATCCTTTCTCATATCAGTCCGCGGAGCAAAAAAGCTCAGCGCGATGCTGTCGCTTCCCTCGTTGAATTCCTCGAAGGATATCCTTTTATCCGAAAGGTCGAAGTCAGCTCATGCCACTCGGAAGTGATGAGAGCTCTTCTTCGCGCTTTCAGCAATCATCTCTGCCCACAACTCGAGGAGCTTTGCATCTCTCAATGTTCCATTGATGGGTTGGAACTAGTTGGGCTCGTAAAATCCAGGTCCAAAGCCGATGGCGCGGAGGGATGTGCTTCACCCAGCGATACGAGATCGTTGCGACGCGTTGGCCTTGCGTGTTGTCCGTCTATCTCCCATTATATAGTCTCTATACTTCGGGAATATCTGGCTGTAGAAGTTGAGGACGAGAAGGCCGAAGTCAACTTGCGAGGCTGAGGTGATGAGGTGGGTCTCCGCAACTTTAACTGTTCCTTTTCTGCCGCGCGTATGATGCCGATGTTAATGTTTGCTTTCCACACTAGCTCGACGAGCCGATTATGAAGTGAAGGCTGTGGGTGCGCCTCTCAATATCAGCAACCTCGTTTTGCGCTTTCCCCCTAGATCTTACCTCGTTGTACTGCCTATAATTCCTCATAATTCGGCCGCAATCTTGCATCCAGCATCGATATGTCTCCTGCCGCCGATAGACTCTATCCAATACTTCAGGTCTTCATTCATGCTCATATCCGCCCCTGAGATTCGGCGAGAAAGCCATATAGGTTTGCCATTGATATTTGAATTAGGAACATGAATTAACCCAGCCCAAATACTAAATACAGTCATGTAAGGGGATTTGGGTCAGGATACCCAGTTGGGTCACTCGAACACACGCCTGTGGTTTTTTCAGAATCGCGCATTGTAACACCAACGCAAATTTGAGCAATTTACTGCCTTGCCCCTTGGCATCCACCTCCAATTTTCCCGGCATTTTAAAGTGGGAGGATGCGTGAGCTACATAGTCATCGCTACCGACGAGTCCGGAATTATACACAAGATGCTAGCCTCAATTTTGTCACACCAACTGATCCTTCCATCGCGATGCTACAAATACCGCAAGGACAAAACTAGTGGCCCTTTGGAACATTCTTAACAACTTTCTATGGGCTTTCTGCTGTTTTGGGTGCCTCGAGAGCTCCTCGAGGCCTTCAATCTCGCTTGAGTGTCGTGCGCGCTGGATGCAGTTCATGTGGCAGGACGGTGGCAGGATGGTGGCAGGACGCGTCAAACAATGGCCAGACCTGGCCGTGCGTTTCATTTGCTCACGGTCACGACAAAATGGACGCGTTCAGACAACGTCGTCAAACGATATACCGGAAAATCATCGCAGAAGACGTGAATAAGTACGTAAAAATAACTATATCCAAAAGATCCGTGTGTTTTCTTGGCTCCCTTTGAGTTTTTATGAGCGCGATTCGTAGTCTGAGGCGCCAGCAAGGTCTCTACTTACCATCAGGCTTCAATCGTCCGCATCAATATCCATATCATTCTCCTCGTCGCTGTCATCCTGCTCTTTCCTTATCTTCTTCATCAGCTTCTTTATCGGTGTGGGAATGTTCTTCGGCAGGAGCTCCTCAAACCACTCGGGATTGGGGGCTTTCTTTGGCGCCGTTGGCTTCTTTGGTGCTCTTGTCTTGTTCGCGCGACACGCGGCCTTCGTCTGCTGCCATTCTTCCACGGCTGCCTCATATCCCGCTCGGCGCTCTTCCCTTTCCGTCTCGATCCATGCAGCTTTGCGATCCTTCAGCTCCAGCAGCCGCCTTGCCTCTGCGTCTTCCTCCTCTAAGAAAGCCAGCCATTCGGGCGATGTCATTTCTCTTCGCCCTGCACACGCCAGAATCTCCCGCGTTGTTCGCTTTCGGTTTTCTTTGATATAGAGCTTTTTCTGTGCCTTGGCGACGTAAAGATCTTGAAGGATTATTTGGGCTTCATAGCGAAGGTTTTGCTCTCTAAGCTGGCGATTTTCCTTCTCGAGCCGCGCAACATCATCTGCCAGAGCTTGGCCGTCGTCTCCTGGGGCAGCAGGTGTGGCCGAGTTGCAGATGGCCCGAAGTGTAGGGTCGATGGGTAGATCGTCGGAGGCTCCAGAGTAGGATGGGATAATGGATGGGGTGGGGGTCGAAGAGGAGAAAGTGGACAAGTCAGACGAAACAAGAGGTGCGTATGGTGTCGCTTCAAGCGTGCGGACAATGCTAGTGGCTAGGGTACTGACACCCTGCGTGCCTGTCGTGGTCTGGCTCTCCTCTGAAACAGGGGCCGTTTGTCCTCGTCGCTGTACATCTTCTCGGATAGCTTGGGTGATGAGACTTGTGGATGCAGGGAGCTCAAAGGGCAAGCCCGTTTCGGTCGATAGACACAGCGATGGGGCGATCTGGGCCGCCGTGACCACGTTTGGATTGAACGGGTAGATTCCCGTTTTCCTGAACGCAGAAAAGATGGTAGAAGGTAGCATTGCCCTCTCGCGAACTCGTGCGTAGAGCCGAATAAAGTCTGACTTTGTGACTTTCCCTCCCTCTTCCTGCTCAATGCGCGTGCGTTCCTCTGTCCATACAGTCTTCAAACGGCCGAAGCAAGCCACGTCGAGCCCTTGCAAAACATGTGTGCAGTGCGGTGGATATCCGATGACGACAATCTTTTTGCTTGCCGCATACTGAAGGAACGCGGGCGTGCAGTGTGAGCCGTGGTTGTCAACAAACAGCCGTCGGTATCGTCCGTTTGCTTTCCCTGATGTCTGCTCGTCAAATTGCTGAATCCACTTCAAACCGAGCTCTTCGTCGGTATAGCCTTTAGGTGACACACAGATACTGATAGGGGTGAATTTTTCTGCCTCGGTAGAATAGAAAAGAGTCACATACTGTGCACCTATTGGGTTATTCTCCCGCGTCCCCCACTCCTTGAGCAAGTATTTTCCTGCAAAGATGACAGTCGGCCGCACTGTCGTGCCATCACAACAGACGGCCTCGATAACAGTAATGGACTCGCGGCTTCCATCCTGCCGCGAATGCTGGGTTTTGGCACCTGCGGGGCCAATCACACGACGTGGGCCTGTGTAGCCAAGCAATATGCATGTCTCATCCATGCCGTAGTCGTTCTCAGGTATGATGTCGTACTTCTCAGTCGACTCCCCTACCAGCCCGAAGTGGGATGAAAGCGCCTGGCCTGTCACTGCACCTGCTCGATTGTTGTCTAGGGGTGATGACCAGTAGGTTGAGAGCTGCTTTTTGTGGCGGCTAACGAAGTTTTGCGACCATTTCTTCCCTAGCTTCTTCGGCCCTTTCTTCCCTCGATTAAGAAGGCTTGTTGCATGCTGGTGAAGTTCGCCGTGCGTCATTGGAGTTGAGCATGCAGCTCGCTGGAGGGCATAGTTAACAAGTTCTTCTTCCACAATCGGAGACAGCTTCTGCAGCGACTGCATGTACTCGCTCTGCGATCGGTGACCTTGAATGCGATGCTGAAGAGTCGTATTTGGAACTTGGAACTCGTGCGCGACCTCTCGGATGGACCTATGGGGGCTAGCATTCAACACCTCTACTGCCATCCGTAGCCTCTGGTCTTGATCTGCATATTCTGCCCTCGCCTTGACGTTCTCGGAATCAGCGCGGCCGCCCATGTTGTCTCGGATGGGAGGAAGATGGCAGCAGATGGCAGTGGCTGTACACCTGGCCTCCGCACCAAAATCTGGCCCTTGGGTCCTTCGCAGCGTGATACATCTGTGGTATAAGTCTTGTGCTCATTGGAGGAGCAGCACATCGTGAGATCCTTTTGACTATTGCTTCTATGTTAAGGAGAGAGCCTTGGTATTATATATGTGCAATCTTGTCTTTATTTTTTTTGCTAAATAGATGGTGATAATGTCAGCTGAAATCCGGATACGCCCTGATTCAAGCGTAAGACCAGTGATTTCTGGCACATTTTGTTGCCGCTTTCCATCAGTTTTCAAGGTCTCAAGACCAGAATCTCTGTGAGGGTTTATGGCATGTAGGAGAACCTACACAAGAAATCCGAATAGTATTTGCTCAGTAGAAGGCCGAGAAATCAGGGCTGACCCAAATGGGTATCTTTACTCAAAACCGGTACAGCCCAAGCCTATATTTTGCGCAACTCATTTTCATTCAAAATCCAGTCATTTTATCTCAAGTTTTGTGGAGGGCATCAGCCAGTGGTTGAGTTGAGATTGGCCATGTTTATTGTATTAAAAGTGGCGAGGGTGCGCTGTAAATCATGGGCGAGCAATTGGTGTTATTTTGTGACCCAAATCCCCTTACATGACTGTACCTTAATTGTGATTAGGCTGTCTGATGTTTGGTTGCTAAAAATGGATTCCAACTGCGGTGAGCTACAGCCGGCACCCGCCTCTTCTCCTTCATATCGACCCTTCACATTCTGGGCGCCGTTGACAAGCGTTAACATTTCGATGGAATTCCGCTCACCCCGACGTTAGATCGTTAGATCCAGCTCTTGACGGCCATTGATACACAAACAATATAGCCGATGGCTGTCGAGCCGACATAGCCGTAGGCGGCCGTTGGGGACGGTCCACCAAGCTCAAGCACCTTGCTTCGAAGATACTTGGAAGAGCCTTTAGTCCACGGTGTGCTTCTCTGAGTGGGCTCACGTGGCCACATTGATTACTGGATTATGAACATTGGACAATACACGGCTTGTCCATCTCGCTCTGGTTCTTTTGCATTGCAATAATCTTGTTTCTTCCGGGATCTTGAGATCAAGCTCGGGTTTATATGGGCTATTTCAAAATAGTCGATGGGGCGATTCAGCCATCTCATGAATTTCTACGCCCCTGTCTACTCCACCTTAAGTTCGCCGTCTCTTAACTATTTTTAAACCATTCATTTGTGATTGGGGGGAGTGCTCATTCATTTTTATAAACATCACGCTGCACTGGTGAGAGCTTCTTCTCTGCTCGCCCCGAGTCTCTCAATAGCATGAAGAACCCACTCGCATCTATCTGGCGTCCAGCGTGCGTTCTACGCTTACCCATAACGCAGATGTCATTATACCTAACTTTGCTTCTTAGCCCAGCACCTCCCGCTTTTGGACAAGGTCAACAAATCCCCGACAGAGATTCGAATCTCGTCTCGAGGATCCTCTTCACATGGTTGACCCCCATACTCGCGGTTGGTTGGACTAGGCCTCTTCAGAATGACGGTGAGTAGTTACCTTTCATACATTCAGATGATTGGTAGCTTATCTATACATTCATTGTACGCTCAAGATCTATGGGAGGTCAATCCTGAGAGGCGCGCAGCCCATGTTGGAACGGCGCTTGAGGATAACTTTTTCAAACGCTGTCCGCCTGACAGGCGCCCCCGAAAGATTCTCTTGAAGAGCGACATCGGCGCATCCCAGAAAGTTGTCACGCGCTGGGGCGGGGCTGGCGATGATGCGACGACGGACTCCGACGGCTTCTCTCAGACCAAGGAGACGAGCTCGATCGGCGCAGATGATGCTGTACCCAGGGCTCCCTCTCCTTGGCGCGCGCGGTTTAGCAGATTCAAGGTAGGCTCGGGGGGTGGAGGTACCGGACCATCTTACGATGAAAGCCTCACCCGAGCGTTGCACGAAACCTTTTGCTGGGCTTGGTGGAAGGCAGGTATGATCCAGGAAGATACAGCAACGCGAGGAAACTCATTCTCACTTCATTCGCCATGCCCCAGGTTTCTTCAAGTTTATCGCCGACACCCTCCTCACGACATCGCCGTTGGTCACCCGAGCTCTTTTGACCTACTTGGGTAAAGTGTACGCTCACCATCGCGATTCTTCGTCGCCCGAGCCCCCGAGCATAGGTTATGGCGTACGTCGTCAAGTTACTGCCATCACTCAGGGATTGCGTCTTGTTAACCACTATTTTCAAACTAGATTGGCCTTGCTATCATTCTTTACGCCATGCAGCAGCTATCGTCGCTCTGCGCAAACGCATTTCTCTTTCAGTCCATGACTATCGGCTTCCTTGTTCGAACTTCCGTGATTAGCTGCATTTTCCGCAAGTCTCTGCGGCTCTCGGGCAGAAGCAGGCTACGCCACAGCGTTGGTCAGATTGCGACGATGGTGTCGACAGATGCTACCCGCCTTGATACAGCGGCCAGCCATTTCCATGGAACGTGGACAGGGTGATTAATATAATCCATTTCTCCGTAGTTTTTACGCTCGTGTGCTGACGCTATGTTTGTAGTCCGATTCAAATCATCTTGGGTATGATATTACTCATCAGAAATATGGGATATTCCGCCTTGGTTGCCCTCGCCGTCCTCGTCTTTGGTATCCCTCTCCAAGCCATTATCGTGAAACGCATGGTAGCCGCACGTAAAGGTGCTGTGCATATTACCGACAAACGCGTTCGCTTGGTAGAGGAGGTTCTCCAGGGAATTCGACTCCTGGTACTTTTCGGGTGGCAAGGCCCGTATGCGGAGCGCGTGGTCGGACTGAGAAGGGCCGAACTTGTGCGCATAAGGAACGTGGCGACGTACAAAGGTCTCATGTTTTGCTTCACGTTTTTCATCCCGGTTCTGGCGGCCGTCCTGAGCTTCATTACCTACGCTCTGACCAACCATCCGCTCGATGCGGCCATCGTGTTCTCCTCACTCCAGGTTAGCACTCTTCTCTCTCGTCTGGTTGAAGGATTTGCAAGTTAACATCATGCTGTTTAGTACCTCAATGTGATTCGCAACCCCCTCGTCTTAGTTCCCCTCATATCTTCCACTGTGGGCGATGCCTACATCGGACTTGGACGCATTTCAAAACTACTCACTGCCGAGGAGATGGAAGGCGATTACCCCATCGAAAAAGACTCAAAGTTTGCTGTTCGTCTCCACGGCGATTTTACCTGGGAAGAAACGGCCGCTCCGACGACAGTAGAGGCTAGCTCTAGGACTAAATTAAGTACCAAGGTTACACCTGGCGCTGCGGGAGAGGCTGGTCAGAACGAAAAAGTCGATCCTCACGATGAGAAAGGCACGGACGGACCGGCTCCATTCTCGTTCCAAGGTCTGCACGTTGAGATCCCCAAAGGTAAATTTGTCGCCATTGTTGGTAGGATTGGGTCAGGCAAGTCTTCCCTCCTCCAAGCTATGGCTGGTGAGATGCGGAAGATTGCTGGGGAAGTGGTATTTGGCGGCTCGGTGGCATATGTGGCGCAAAGCCCCTGGATTCAGGTCTAATCTTTGCAGTTCTACTCCTGCGGACAGAACTAATCAAAATGTCGCTTGAATTTTAGAATATGACCCTTCGCGAGAACATCGTATTTGGTCAAGACGATGACGAGGGTTTGTTCAGGGAGGTCATCCGCGCTTGTGCGCTGCAACCCGACCTGGAGATGCTGCCCGACGGCGAAGCCACGGAGATCGGTGAGCGCGGTATCAATCTGAGCGGAGGCCAGAAGGTTTGTAGGCCCCGTTTTTTCGCTTCTTATTTTTGAGTAATGATGGTGCATCGCAGGCTCGTGTTGGTCTGGCCAGGGCAGCCTATTACGATGCAGATGTTCTGCTCCTGGACGACCCACTTTCGGCGGTAGACCCTCACGTCTCCAAACATATCGTAGATCAATGTTTGCTGCATGGCCCCATGGCAAACAAAACTCGGATTCGTGCGTCTAAAGTCTGCATTCACGAGTCGTCGTATTGAACTAGCGTTGTTCCTTCTCTACAGTTGCCACACACCAACTTCACGTCATCCCTCAGACGGACTACATCTATTTCCTTCAAGATGGCCGGATTACGGAGCAAGGAACTTATGCCGAACTCATTTCCCAGGGGAAGGATTTTGCCAAACTGGTAGAAGAGTTCGGAAATGCAGAAGAAGCAGACGACGCAGCCGCTCAAAAAGCCGAGTCCGCAAAGGAGCCCACGAAGGATCTGCCGGCTGCAGCACTAAAGAAAGGGGCAGCTCTTATGCAAAGAGAGGCAAGCCCGTTAATTCCTAATCGTTGAGCTAGCGTATTGAGCGTTGTGTCATCAGGAAAAGGCAGAAGGTGACTTGGAATGGTGTGTTTGGAGACTCCGCCAACTTGTGCCATTTTGCTTATATCAATATCATGCAGGGCGGTATATAAGGATTACATACGTGCAGCAGGCTCGCTTTCTTGGGCACCTTTGCTCCTCATATTGATTACCATTGCCCAATGTTTCCGAGGTTAGTTGATGTAGATTCATTGTTTCTGAAATTAACGTACTCATCTCTTGCTCTAGTTGCTAACACTGTGATTCTCGGCTTGTGGAGCGAAAATAACATCCCCGGGTTAGGTCAAACTGGGTATATCATCCTTTTTGCGTATGTGGCTTCTCTCCTGCTATTGCGAGCTGTAAAGGTGGCTCATACAATATCAACAGCACAACTGGTCTTGGACAAGCGCTGTTCGTTTACGCTGGCTCTTTCGCATTCTCATATGCCGGTTTTTTCGCATCCTTGACGTTGTTCAGGCGCGCACTGGGGTCCGTGCTCGGCTCGCCAATGTCGTTTTTCGACACCACACCAATCGGACGAATAATGGCACGCCTCACTAAAGACATCGATACGTCAGTCATGCTCCCTACATCGCTCGTTCCATTTGGTAGCTTATAGTCAAAACGATAGGCTGGATTCTCAACTACCTGACGCTTGGTATCAGTTACTAGCTCAAGTGTCCTCCGTATTCGGCACAATTGGACTCGTCATCTGGTAATCCGTCTTATTCATTTGAAATATCTGCTCTCTCAGACGCCCCTTTTTAGGTCGTATAACTGGCTGGGACTTATGTTTCCCCCGTTGATAATTTTGTTTTTTATTGTCATCGCCTTTTATCGCCGGACGTCCTGTGAAGCCCAGCGATTAGACTCCCTCTTACGCTCACTCCTATACGCCTCGTATACGGAGGCGTTGACAGGTAGGATGAAATGGACGCTGTCTTGCGATACAATGCTGAACCATAATCTTAGGTCTCCCAACCATTAGGGCTTTTCGAGAACAAAATCGGTTTGTTAAAGTCACAGAGCACAATGTGGATATTGGCAACCGTGGGTGTCTATTCTATTGTCACGTCTGCCTAGTTCGCTAACACCAGCCTTATTTTCAGGAGCATATTTTCTGACGATAGCCTGCCAGGTAAGGCTCCTTAGCTCTCTTGCTTCCGTCAGTATTTAATCAACTATATCCATTCAAAAGCGATGGTTGACTGTGAGGGTGGATGCCATGGGAAACGCTATAATCTTGGGTATCGCTCTCGCCTCCGTGGGTTTCGGCAAAACTACGAATCCCGCTACACTTGGAGGTGAGCACAACTCCTGTGGAATGATTTGATCGGCCGTTGATGACATGGTACCTTTAGTCGTGCTATCATATGCATTGTCGATTGTAAGGAGCTCGCTTTCAGTTAAACATGTGACAGAGCTAAAACACCAGCATTAGACCTCATTTCTGGGCCAATTGATACGACAAATGGCACAAGTAGAGCAGGAGTGAGTGATCATCTCACAAGGAAATACATTTATCTGTGCTAGCGTTAACATGATTGTGCAATGCAGCATGAATGTGTAAGCTTTGATCTCCCCCAGCGATATACAGGCATGTACTTTTGTTGACGTTCAATCTAGTGTCGAGCGCGTCTTATACTATGGGCGCCTACCGCAAGAGGGAGCGGCCACTACTCCAGAGGATCCGCCTACTAGCTGGCCTGAACGGGGCGCCGTAGAGTTCAAGGACGTCAAGCTTTGCTATCGCCCTGGTCTTCCTTTGGTTCTCAATGGCGTATCCTTCAAGGTCTTACCTGGGGAGAACGTGGGTGTAGTTGGGAGAACGGGCGCGGGAAAAAGTTCCCTACTCTCGGCGCTCTTTCGCGTTGTGCATCCCCTTGCAGAAGGGAAAGTTGAGATAGACGGTGTCGATGTGTCAAAGATTGGACTAGAAACTCTTCGATGGCGCTTGTCTATCATCCCACAAGATAGTGAGTATGCTTCCCTTTATGGACCCAAGAAGATCTCAATCTTAAGATCCCCCTCAGCGGTCCTTTTTGGAGGCTCACTTCGATTAAATTTGGATCCAACCGGAAAAGTCACGGATCAAGAACTACACGCTGCCCTCAGACGAGTCGGATTAGTCACCTCTGAAGGCCGTGATGATCGTAGCCGCTTTGATTTGGATGCAGAAGTTCGCGATGACGGGTTCTCAGCCGGAGAAAAACAACTCATCGCGCTTTGTCGCGCGCTCGTCAAGAATTCTCAAATAATTGTCTTGGTATGTATGACCTTCGCTCTTTTGCATATGAAAAGTCTTGAATTGTTTATGCTACTCTTAGGATGAAGCTACTGCAAGGTACTTTAACGAACTGGAACATCCCTCTGTCGCTGTTCTGACTCTGATTGGGTCATCTTTAATTTAATTATAGCGTCGATGTGCAGACAGATTCCCAGTGCGTCCAAGTTGATAGTCATGATGTGACCGCATACTTATTCTACTCTTCCACAAATAGGATACAAAAAATGATACAGCAAGATTTTAAAGATAAAACCGTGATCTGCATCGCTCATCGACGTGGGTACATCCTTTTCGTGTTCGCTCATCGTTCACTCACTGGGGTTTGGCTGCACCTCCAGTTAATACTATTGTGGTAAGTTAACTTTCCAGGGCTTCAACTGGGTGTACGAGCGAGCTCTATTCTGATCGCTGCCGACAGTTTTACGATCGAATTTTGGTTATGGATGCCGGGAAGGTGGCTGAGGTATTACTTCCGAGCCCCCATCTCCACTGTTCTATTGATAACTAAATGCTGACCTCCGCATTGTGTAGTTCGACACACCTTTAGCCCTGTTTGATAGAGAAGGCTCCATATTCCGAGGTGAGTAGCCTAGTCGTAGCCTCAGCATCCCACTGGTTAACCTGCTGCTTTATTGGTTAGAAATGTGTGACAAGGCATCACTCACAAGAGATGATATCGTTAAGATAAGAGAAAACGCTCGCGTTTATAATCTCAGTCGCTAGCTATGGGCATAGAATACAAAATGGGTAATATACGAGATGATTTGCGAATGAACTTACCTCCTGTACGCGTGATGAACGAACGAGTGAAAGAGGAAAAGTTGGCTGGCGTTGAGTGATGTCAATATTTGAGCTGGTCCTTTCGCACAGCCGCCGAAGGCTAACCCTTCGATCGTACTCAACGCCAGGTCCATTATTGCCGTTGACAATTCTCAGGAGTCCCTGCCAGTTTGGCGAATGGGACTGTCCTTCCCCAACGGGACCCGCATCATCTGTATTCCCTGGTGATATAATGTGCCCCAGTGGCGGTGGGCCGGCCCCTGAGGCCTGAGGTTGACCGAACGCTACCACACAACGATAAGTAATCTCCCTCATGCCTTGTTACGATGCAGGCAAGACTAAGCCCTAGTTGATTCGCCATCAAACAGAGGATAGGTATCTGGGATATTACTCAGGCCACCTCTCTGAATGAAGTAAAATGAAATTGTATTAAGCATATCTATCCCATTCGATGGTTGTAGCATCGTGGCGTCGCGCCCTTTTAGGGCCATCAGCCCAGTTGCTGAGAATCAAGATCACCACAACCGTAAAAATGGAACCTGCGAGAATGGAGATGGAGAAAATGGCGCTTGGCGCCGGTGGCGTGTTCAGCTGAACAGTATCTTGCGCTGGCTCCGGGAAGACGAGCTGAAAGATCGTCAAGTTTAGAAGAAAAATGGCCACTGATGCAGATCCGAATGCAATTATCAGGGCTGTATCGATCACCAAGTCCCAGTAGCGTGTAGTGGCAAATTGCTTCTCGGGCAATGGGAGACGAGAGGCCCACTTCAGGATAGTTTGAACGAGCATGGCGATGATAAAGCCGACGTCGAAAAGCGCAAATGACCAGCACATAAGACTGAGATTGCCACGAGGTGCACTGCCGTGCGGTCCTTTCAGCGATCAGAGCATCCCCGCTCGAAGCAAGTCCAAGCATACCTGAAGATCGTTGTATACGTGATACCAGCACCAAAGACCGAGGCGGTCCCAATCGAATCGCATAAATCTGCGTACTTTGCCAGTGATTTCTAGGTGAAGCATGTCGGGCGTTAGCCTAGTATACCAAATATCATGCAGCTCTTTCGTTACCTCTGCCCAGTCCGGTACACCACGGTATCCAGACTCTTGGTAACACGCTGCCGTACGATACTTGTCTTTGGCCTGTGCAAGTTCCACCTTGACATTTTCGAACTGAACCCAGCGTCAGCACTAAGCTTCAAATAAGGTGCTGATCCCAAACGTACATGCGACTTCAATACACTATGAACTCTAAGATTCTCTGCAAAATCATGGGGGCTACAACCAGAGTCTACGAGTGCGCTCCGCTCGCTATCTAATTGCTGGAGCTGTTCAAGCGGGCATCGGTGCGCTCGTTAAAAATGATCATTTATCTCTTTTCACGGAATTGACTTACCAGGGCCCGAACCTGATCTATCTCTCTTTGAAGCTCCTTCCTGAGAGACTCGCCCTCCTGGCAGAATTTTTCCTAGGTAGGTAGCATTGAGATAACGGGGAAGGGAGGTGAGGCGAGGGAGGCGGGACAAGTTCGACGAGGCAAGCTCAACGTACGTGCTTCGCCTGGAAATCGGGCAAAGTGCTAGGGAAGAAGATGCGACGAATAGACGCCCAAAGGGATGGTGCGCCCATCATTCCTCTAGTCGCGGGTCCTGGCTGGCTGGTCTGGGGTGGGTAGATGGTAGTCGGCAAGCTTTCTGGAAAGTCCGTCAAGTAGTCCTTGGACTTCGACATAGTGGAAAAGGATACTGCACGTTCTCGGTCCACATTGCGTTAGGAGGCACTATATGTATACTACTGCATAGGACCTGCTGCGAAAACCCAACCTGGCGAGACGTGTACGCAGAAGGTGCAAGAAAGGAATAGCATAAGTTGGGTCCGGCCTCTCCGGATCCGGGAGCCATGTCCGCAGCACCAATCATTTCCTTCAACCACAAGCCACCCCACAGCCACCCCGATATTGATTGACCCCGGCACGCAAACCTGGCGGAGTTTTGGCGCCAGGTTACTTATAGAGGTCGCCATACCAGCCTATCTGGAGATGGCAATCACACGGCACCTTTACCCCAATAACTGCCTTATCGATTGAATACCAAGTGGGTACACCTCCCGTCTATGGTCCAATGCACAATTTATAACCATGTATGTGCTTGTGCCCTTCATCCTACGGCGCGCGCGCACTTTCTTCATTTACGTGGTAAGTACGTAGGCGCGCTCGCTCTAAAAGATCTATAGCAACGAGGCAAGCCATTATCAACCGGGCTTGCATGGGCGCTTCATGCGGCTTTCGCACTCCGGCATTGGGCCACGAGCACCCCAAATGCAGCCTTTCCTTTTCTTTCAATCTAATTCTACCCTAGTGCCGCCGAGGAGTCAATGAGGCGTACGCAATTGAAAGAGAAGAGGGGTACGACGAACTTGTAGTGAGAATGAAGTATCTTTTTTGGACACCATCTTCCTTGTTTAGAGTGAAGCTAATATTCGCTTCAAGACCAGCCAAAGTGGACACTCAGATTTGCGGCCGACGTGGGCCTATGATAGTAACCCGAGTGAATACACCGATTTCAGAGCGATACTCAGCACAACAACTGCTACCCTCGAATCTCCACAATGGCTACGGACGCAAGGCCCTCCGTCCTTGTGCGTTCGTAGCCTTTATCTGTAACAGAAACTAGCTAACTCTACCTCGTTCTCACCACCTGCACGCCGCTATAAATTTGCGTTTATCCCCGGACGCCCCCAGACGGCCAGCAGGTCTCGATATACCGTCTTTAGAGCCACATCCAAACAATCGGCAATTATTCATGGCTGCGCGTTATCAATAGCTAAGGACCCGGAAAGAGATGTCGGAGTGCGGCCTGGACTGCCCGCTACATAGCACTGCACTCTTTCACAGGAGGCGACGCGGAACCGAATTCAAGCCGAACTGGTTATATTAGATACGGAACTGAGGTCTTCTGCAATCATTACTGCCCTTTTCATGTCGATAGATCTCTCAGAAAAAACTGCACTCAGGGATCAATCGATTAGGTGGAGCGAACCCAAACAGTATGGCACTTTAGCCCCGGGGCATAAACGTACGGCAGCTCTTGTTTACTTACGGATCGCGCTCATTTGCGTGTACTGCGCGACCTCCAGCAGCCCCCAGCTTTCACTGACCATCCCCGTCCCCACCGCTAGCGTTATCGTCAATTCGGCGATGACCTGCGTCGTCGTCGTCGCCATTCAAATTGTCACCACAGCTGCAGGCGCGTTGCCATAGCTGATGGTAATAGTACTGCCAAAGACTAACGGCGCCAGCAGAATTGGAGAAGTAGCCGCTGGCCGCTGCGCGTTATTGCGCCTTGGTGGTTCTGAACCGCGAGCGGATCCAAAGACGAGCGAGTCGTGAACCAATGGTGAGTTTAGAGCGCGAGTGCAAAGCTCACAAAAGCCAAGCACGCATCATTTGGCGCATTTCAATTCTACGGCTCCACAGGGTCCCTGAGCGTAAGTTTTCTCTCAGCGATCTATCGACATGAGAACAGCGGTATGTGATGAACACCTGGCGTTGAGTCTTGACTCTTGTCCCTCCGCACAGCCACCGAAGGCACTCACGATCAACGCCAAATCCACACTCCGCTATCGCCGCCGCTTCTCAACAGTTCTTGCGGATGCTTGCACATCTGGCAATCATTTGCGAAAATCCAACTGCCTTGATTACATGGTATTTTTTGGTAAGATTTGCAAGTTGCGTTTTTTGGGCCTGATGAACACGGGGACCAGACTCCACTGGAGACTGCTCTTCAACGGGAAGTACTTCCATTATCATCGGTAAGTATTTCCTGGCAATGTAAAGCGCTGCGGTGGAGATGGGGTAGCCCTCGAGGTCTCCCGAATGCCACCATGCATGAGCACACAAAGGCAGGGCTAAGCTCTGGTTGACTGTCCAACAGAAGATAGGTATCCAGTGAGACATCGTTTATGCCACCTCCCCCCCCAAACAAAGAAAATAAATCGCATCAAGCGTATCTATCCCATTCGACGGTTGCAGCGTCATGGCGTCGCCTCCTTCTAGGGCCATCAGCCCAGCTACTGAGAATCAAGACTACTATAACCGTAAAAATGGAACCTGCGAGAACGGAGATGGAGAGAATCGCACTTGGCGCTGGCGGCGTGTCCAGTTGAACAGTATCTTGCGCTGGCTCCGGAAAGGCGAGCTGAAATATCGTCAAGTTCAGGAGGAAAAACGCCACCGATGCAGATCCGAATGCGATTATCAACGCCGTGTCGATCACCAAATCCCAGTAGCGGGTCGTCGCAAATTGCTTCTCGAGCAATGGGAGACGAGAGGCCCACTTCAAGATAGTTCGAACGAGCGTGGTGATAATGAAACCGACGTCGAAAAGCGCAAATGACCAGCACATGAGGCTCAGGTTGCCGCGAGGCGCACTGCCGTGTAGACCTTTCAGCGATCAGAGCATCCCCGCTCGAAGCAAGTCCAAGCATACCTGAAAATCGTTGAATAGGTGATACCAGCGCCAAACACCGAAGCAGTCCCGATTGAATCGCATAGATCTCCGTACTTTGCAGATGATTTCTAAATGAAGGATTTCGGACGTTAGCTTAGTACATCAATTATCGCGCAGCTCTTTCATCACCTCTGCCCAATCTGTAACTCCACGGTATCCAGACTCTTGGTAGCATGCCGCCGTACGATACTTGTGTATAACTTCTGCAAGCTCTACTTTGACATTTTCGAGCTGACCCTAGTGTTAGCAGTAAGCTTCAAATAAGGCGCTCATCTCAAACGTACATGCGACTTCAACATATGATGCATTTTGAGATTCTCTACATAATCACGAGGGTTACTGTCTAGCGCCTTTCGCTCGCTATCTAGTTTTTGGAGCTGTTGAAATGGGCGCCGGTCCGGATGCGTTAGTGAGAGACAAATATTGGTCCGTATTCACGGCACTGACTCACCAGGGCCCTAACCTGATCTTTCTCTCTTTGAAGCTCTTCCCTGAGAGACTCGCCGTCTTGGCAGAACTTTTCCTAAGTAGAATCGAGATGATACGCAAAAAGGACGAGGCAAGCGGGGCCAGGGTACTTCAACTTACGTGCCTCGTTTGGAAATCGGGGAGAGAACTAGGGAGGAAGATGCGGCGAATAAACGCGCAAAGAGTTTGAGTGCGCATTATTCCTCCAGTCGCACGTATGCTGGGTCCCGGCTGGCTGCTTTGTGGTGGGTGGGTGGTGGTCGGTAAACTTTCTGGCAAGTCCGCTAAGTAGTCCATGGGCTTCGACATAGCGAAAAAGACTGATGTGCGCTCTCGGTGCGCGTTGGCGTTGAACGTTCTGAGGCGATATAAACACAGGACCCGCTAGGAAAGTGTACTCGGGTGATTTGGAGGCTGATCAGCGTATATGAAGATCGCCATTACATATTCGAAGGGCCTCAAATACTACTTGCCGTCCGACCCTTGATATTATGTAATAGTGGTTGAAGCCTCGCGATGGTGACAGTACTTGACGAGTGGCCTGCCAGTGCCCGCCTGCGACGTCTGCCATCGGGGACGTGTGCATGACCTTTACCCCGCAGCGGAGTTTGGACGCCGGGGTTAAGATCCATGTCGTCCCCAAGCACAAGCTGTCAAACGCAGGGCTAGAGCACTGCAGTCACACATGAGGCGGCAGCGCACCTTGAGCTTGAGCTCTATCTCAGCGCCGATTAAGTACTAGTTAGTCCGGAGGGTCTATGGCCCGATGCACGATTTCAAGCCGTTATATAGTTGCACTAAGCCTTCTTTGTCCTACTAATACGGCGTTCTCATTCTCCATATGGTGCGTAGGCAGACTCGCTCTAAAACCCAGGTTTATAACGAGATAAACTACCATTAGTCGGCTTGTATGAATGCTTCGAGCGGCTTTCACACCGCCTTGCGCATTTGGGCCACGAGCACCCCAGATGTGGTCAAGATTTCTCTTCAATCTAACTCTACTCTAACGGCCCTGGTGCCACCGAGGAATGAGTCCGAGGTGTTTCTCCTACTCGCAGGAGCCCCTATATATGAGGGTGTTTGGGCCCGGCCAGTCTACATCGAATACATCTAGCCCCCTTCCTTCTTTTCATCTTGCTCCATACCTTTCTCCCTACCTCACGCTCGACACCCTACCGCTTGACGATGTCGCCCCTCGGTATGAGAATGACCTCCTATCTATACGGCTCCTTCGATACGTCTACTTCGGATGACCTGCCCGTGGGGGATTTCATCGAGAGCACCATGGTCTATCCCACAAGATTCTCTGGTTATGCAGTCACTGCGCTAACTAAATATATCAAGCTGAGCGTATGTGCAGCGCCGCATTCCATACCTTGTGTCTGTGTTCTGCAGTTAACCCTCGCGCACCTAGAAAACGAGACACGAGTTCGTTGTCCTCACGCTAGAACACCAGAAGAGCACTCGACCGACGCATTACCTGCGTCTCGAGAGAACCGCTGGTAGTACCACGTCCTTCACAAAGGCCTGTAAGGCCGTCATGAAAGGCTTCATCCCCCCCGCAAGCGACACCTATCGTCTCACCAAGAAGAAAGAAGACGCAACGCACTGCGGTACGGAGGGATTTGAGCACAAAGGGACTTCCACATACCCGTCTGCGCCAACCCTCCAGTCCTTTACCGCAATGCTCGCCGTCATCGAGGCCTTCTCTTCCGACTACGTCATCGACTCAAATCAGTGCTACTGGTACGCCGAATGCGTCGCCTTCGTCTACAGACAGATGTGTCTAGGAAGTAACGCCCATTCTCGCCATATCGTACCGTCTGCGAGGGAGCCGATTCCGGGTCTAAGCGTGGAGGTGGACGGTGATTGTATGAGAGCCATCGGCTGGCACTGCCAGGAACTCATGGGGAGGGATGACTTGTGGACCCGCTTTGCCGATGGTTTACGAGAAAATGGCACCAAAGGTTATAGAACCTTGCTTCGTAACATTTTAGCTTCATACGGCCTTCCTATTCCTAAAGAGTTCTATGATTAGCCCAATCCGCCTCAACGAAATGACCCACGAAACGACGACTCCATACGAGATGTATAGTCCATGCCCTTGTTGCTTACCACCTCTCCACGGCGACAAGTGTCCTTTGTTATATAGCATGCTCGAGCCCATGTATCATAGGTTAAAGAGTTGGGTATTTATTGTGCCTGTTTGAGCATCGGTTGGCAGAGGACCAACCTTCTACGAGCACAAGGAACATATGGACGCATTGAGTCGATGCTCTAACTCTCGCCGCTCAAGCGTCGGCATGTAAAGAGCTATATTATAAGTGCCGTACTTATGTAATATAGATATGCACACGCATGCATCCACGCATACTCCGCAATCTCCCTCATGAATGTTAAAGTTCGGGGGAAAACCTGTGGACCGTGGTTGGGGCAGCCACGAGACAGGACTCTCGAGCCTCGAGATAAGGCGAGCGGGATCTGTTGAAATGAGAGTTAACTAGACAGCAGCGTCAATTGCTGTCTATGTGTACGGAATATTGGCGAAATAAACGCACATAGAATGCTCGACTCGACTTTAAAATCTTCCTCACGCGCAACGCATGAACGAATCTTCGAAGGCAGTTCAGGCTGCCCATTTTCCGACCTAATAGGTGCATCCCATCCCTATGGTGGGTTCCCCCCATCAGCAAAAAAAATTGGAGGCCATAGTTGGACTAACAAGCTACAGATTACTCAAGCAAGCACTTTTAGTAGCACTAGGGTGTGCTACATGTAGCCTCTGATGAGCACCCAGCAAAGTTATACATAGGACCCCTTTTCAGCTATGCACAGCTTCTCTGAGCACTATAGGAGCTGGTCAAGGTATTTATATAGTACTTTACAGCACTATGAGAGCAGAGTGGGCCAATTATGGAGCCTATAGCAGCATGATAGGCCGAATATAGAATGCTCACATAGCCTATGGTATGTCTCTATATTGCTAGTTCTTATTTGGGGGGGGGGGTGGGTGATGTGATGAAAAACAATTGGGCTCGCCGGAAGCCACCGGCAAGCATTTACCGGTTCCTCTGCCAAGCCGTGACAAACAACGTTTGCCACTCGCGACTCCGAGCCTTGAAGCCTTGTCCACCATCCACCAGCCACTCATCACCATCGCCGCGATCGTCCCCATCGTCGCCGTGATTCACATCCAATCACGCGATCGTCACCATCGCCATCGTCGTTATTCACGTTCAACCACGCGATCACTGCGATCACCGTCGCCGTTGTTACTCACGTTCAACAGAATACACTGCGCGTTGCGCGATCGTCGAGTAACCACACATATGGCACCCCGTTGAAAGCCTCTTCGCCTTGTTGCTGCCCGCCTCGCTATAACCTGCCAATCCCTTCCCACGCCGAGCGTACCATTTACACACTCGCATTCGTCCAACCACACTATCTCTCTCATTTTTGCCTTGCCATCGCAGGCGTCTACCACGACCTCCGTATTCAGGACGCTAAACCTATACTCGTGCGTGTCCATTGGATATGCCATCTCATTGATTCTTGACCATCAGCGTTTTATTACAGGTGTGCTGCGCCCACGTTGTTCCCAATCGCCTCCATCATCTCCACTCATCCGTTTGTCATCCATCCACAGCATGCCAAAGCTGCTGCGCGGATACCATCTATAGTAAGATCCTTTGATGTTATCACATTCCCACCCCATCAGATGACGTATTCGCACCACGCCCTATGAAGATATAAAGGCAGCTTCATTAGGCGTCTCCCCACATTCACTTCCACCCCCAACCCGCGCGATCCTAGCACTAAAGTCCTCAACCCGCTGATTCGATTTTTCACGCACCTCTCTAGCTCTCCTCAACTATACCTGCCGTGATGGCAATAGCCAAGGCCGTCGCTAATGCCGGGTGCGTAATCTGACCACTCAAATTTATTCATCTGTTAAAGTAGTCTTCATTCGTCTCAGCCTACCCCACTCGCCTATCAATCCCACTGTCTTCCACTCGCGAGAGACAGCCACGTGTAATAGGATCTACTAATAGTGTGTTCAATGCGCCGTCCGTTCTCGCCCCCTGCTCTTCTGACCGTTTACTCATCACCTACTTTATTGTAGACGCTTGTTTTCGTTATCTCACCCGCCCCGCCGCTCTCCCGAGTCCCGACCTTTCGCACCCTCTCAAGTGCAAATTCATAGCCCAGCTCAGCCGTTCCCTGTTAGCACACGCGTGTAGTGGTTACTCCAGTCTTAGTGTATATATTATTGAAGCAATAAACGCGCCGGTCGTACCCGAACGTCCAAGTTGACAAATTCAGCCGCGCGTGTTCCCCAAACAGGCGTGAGCAGGCCACATTTTGATTAGTGCATGCAGCTTGGTAGAACTATATAATCCAAGCGTGCGTTTATGTAGAAATATATAAGCCAAGTGCTTGTCTATGTAGGAATATATAAGCCAAGTGCGCGTCTATATACAGATATATAGCAAGCATATGTGGACTATAGAGCACTTTATAGTACCAATGAGAACAAGCCCCGGGCTACTATAGCCTATATAAATGGCGCTAAGCTATGGAACTATATAGCCTATATAGCCTATATAGTTCCCCATAGCATTATTTTTTTTTACTGATGCCTATTAGGTCCTATGGCTAGGTGACGCCCTGGGTGCTCGCTAGCAAAATATTTTGTCCATCAAGTTCCTCCAAAGCGCGTCCTAAGGGCGCCCGTAGGGCGCCCTTAGGACGCGTATTCCAACACAAGGATCTCCAAAGCGTCCCATCAGGGTCCCGACTTCCAACAGTACCTGAGGACGGACTGAGGGCGCCCTGAGGACTTGCTAGTTGACGACTTTGGGGTAAACGCGCCCCCATCAGAAAATGTGTGCTGCGACATTAATATTAGATAATCCCGGCTGTACGTCTTGTTGCTCGTTGCAGGCTTTCCGATTAGATACTTATGATGTATTATAAACGATAGTAACATATGCGATCTACCAGTATGGACCTCTATGCTGACTAGACTGGCCAGATGGGCGCGTATAAGCATTATTTCCATCATTATATGGCTGATGCTGGTTGCGATACCCGCCAGCAGCTGGCCCCCCGCTATTACTATCGTAAGTATTGAATCCCCACTGGTACAAATCGCTGGTAGGCGGTTCATCAGCATGCGGCGGCTCGTGATACGCTGATCGCGAAGCACCAGGGCCAGAGGCGTGAGTCGACATGAAAGACGTATTGAAAAATCGCTGGCATATCTGCTCCTGGTCGAGGGGGATTACCG
>KL198077.1:0-71019 GCA_000697705.1 Botryobasidium botryosum FD-172 SS1
CTCCTTGGCTTTTTATTATGTCTCCTCTCTTTTTTGGCCTCAGTACTACTTTTAATCCTCTCCATGACTTGTTCAAACACCTGCCCATATTCAGACTGCATTATCTCAGCTGTATCTGCAGCCCCTGCAGAGAACAACTCATTATAACGTCTGCACATATGATGAACTAATGTGATAACTATGTTACGCTTCAACCTTTCAGCCCTAGGTGGGGTAGGAATCCCCAGGGATTCCCTGACTTCATTTAATTCCAGTAAAGAAAGCCTGCTTACACGTGAAATAAGCTCCTCCTCTGCTGGGGAGAGACTACCAGTCTTATCCATTTGTAACAGAACCAAATAATAGACCAGAAAATAAAGACCAATTCCAATGTGCCAATTTCAATATTTTTGTTATGTCAGATATCAGTCAAGCAAGGTAAACAGAGGAGGGATGGAGAGATAGGGGGACAGGAGCACTTAACAATAGATATTAATTTGGAGCCAGAGGAAGTGAAGAGAGTCAATGCAAGGGCTAAGATAGTGTGCCTGTGTGTGTACTTGCAGTGGTGTGCACGTGAGTGGGCGCAACAAGAAATATGTCCTTGAGAGTACAAAAATTGAAAGCAGACAGGGTACAGCGCTCTCAGGAAACTAGGCAGAGATAGACCAAAGTAAAGCCAGGATCAACTCCAAGGAGGCCCAGGTTAAGCAGACGCCAGAGCAGGGCACCAGAAGGCCAGAGATGACGAAGATGTGAGACAGATTTGGTTGCTGAATAACAACTGATCAGTCCACAGCTTCCTATCCTAGCAGTAGATATGGGTGGAACCAGGCAGTGGGTGAGAATGCAAGAAGATGCAAGAGGACGCAAGAGGACACAAGAGAACGCAGGAGGATGTACCAGGACGCACGCGAGCTCAGAGTCACCAGCCGCCACGTATCAATCCGGATCCAGATTCTCGCAGGGAAAACCGGATCCAAATCCCCAACGATAGCCCTTGGCCAGTGTCATCATTGTCATTGTCATCGGATCCAAATTTGCTGCCTTGTCGTCATCCTCCTCGGATCCAAATTTCACGACATGGCCCATCCTTCATCATTAGCCCCGGATCCAAATCTCATCACACAGTCGGAACCAAATTTTCTGGACACCTCATCAAACGTCATCACCCTCGGATCCAAATCTCACAACATTGCTCATTTGTCGTCATCAGCTCCGGAACCAAATTTACACGACGGGGCCTTGCATCATCATCACATACCCGGAACCAAATTTTCAAGACACCCCCCACTGCCCACTGCGCCCAAACTATGACGTCATAACCAACCTCCGGATCCAATTTTCCGGGACACTCGGTTTCGACACAACCCTCTCCACTTTCAGTGTATCGGGGAAGTGCTAAGAAAACCGCAGGCATGTAACATAAGTGTGTATCAATACACGGCGCCCCTGGGGAACACTAATTTGCTGGCTATGCAGGCTTGGGGGTCTCTAAGGAAACGGAAACCCCATATCACGATGTATAGCAGCGATAGTTGATAAATCTCGTACAAACGCTAGCCAATCGAGGCTCGAGCTTTCGAACCACCGTACGGGATAGCCATCGAGAACCTGGGTCGTGCATCTCTCCACCCATAAGTGGGAGAGCTTCCGGGTGCATTTCAGCAACAAAAAGACGTCGCTCGGCTGCATCGCGCCATAGATCGATTCTTCGCCCCGCCACGTGTAATCCACACAGAGCATGTAAAGGGCGGATCCGAGCAATCGGTGATCGTCCAGCTCACGGGATATGTTGATCAGCGCAATGGATTGCGCTAGGTCGTTTGGAGAGGGCTGGGACAGCGCAGTAAGCCACGGCAGGGCTCGCCAAGACCATGTTGCGCTGAGATTTGACCAAGCCCACTCGATGGCGAGCGCGAATTCGTACTTGAAGGCGACATGAAGGACGCCTGTTACATACTCGAAGCTGAGATCGCACGGATGAGGCATCAGGCTGAATTGCCAAATAAAATATAGGTGAGCCGATCTCAGTCGATTCGAAAAGATCGAAGTAATTGGCGCACGTACACAGTGCCGTAATAGACGCTCAAGATGCCCGCGAAGTGATCCGGGTCGTCAAGGAGTCGGATGGGATTATCGTCCGATGATCCTTCAGAGGTGCCGCACTCGGGAAGAGGGAGACTGAACAAGTCCCTGAACACGCCGGAATATTTTGCCAATATCTCACGCGGGACGCGGAATAACGAAGGCTTGGAGCCTAAAGAAAGTATCACATAGTCGCTTTCGAGATAACGATCCGGATAACACTCGGGAGTGGGCGTCTGGGGTACGGTCTCTGCCTCCGCAGCTTGAGATCTCGGGTGAGGTGGGGCTTCATTAACCTCGAGGGCGATTGAGGGAAAGGGTGGGCCGTTTGGCTGTCCGGTCTCGGCCATCACCAAGGATCAAGTTGAAACAGATGGTGGCGAGAAGAGAGGCTCGTGCACGTGGAGGTGTTGAAAAAAGCCGGTGCGTAGTTGACGCCCGTTGCTGGTGCTTACCAAGTGCGCATACCCAACTATGGCCCGCTCAAGTTAAGATATGTTTGATTGTACGGTTAGGGTGGGTCACAATGGAGGCCCCCGGGGGAATGGAGAGGCAAGAGCGAACAGGATGTTTGCCCTCTGGGTCAAATAGTGGGTCGATTTTGATATCGCACCTACATCGACGTATGGTGGCCGTGAGCTATGAGCCAATATCAAATATTGGAAGGTGATTTCGTCTATGTCAAACCTTTTACTCTCCCCTCCTCATTCCTGTTCGCCGCTGCCGGTAGAGCCTAGTGCCGCCGTCGCCCTACAATCCCCACCGCCCTTGCGACGTGAATGCCAGCATGGGCACTGAACAGCCTGAGAGGGGTATCTAATAGATCGGCCTCCTGAGAAAAGTAGTTGGTTGCTGGGCTTTCACACGTGGCAAGTACCGTAAGGGTGTTGCTTGTAGACGATGGGATACCAGTGAGGCCTCAGATTGGGTGAGACACCGCGAAAACTAGAGCAGCTGTTCCTCGTTCGTTGTTAAAGCCGCTGAGAGATAACACTTTCGTTTAGCTGATGATATCATCGAGTACCCGAAACCCAGCCAAAGTAGATATCGACTGATTCAGATTGTGACGCCATCAAGATTCTTGCGCAAGAGAGATAGTGCGATCCGCGGGCTCTGCAGCTTCTGTTACAAAGTCGAAAAAATCCGAATAAGCTTGACGAAGAGCACTTAGAGAAAAGAGGGCAACGAAAACGATCAAGTGGGCGTGCTACGATTTGACAACCGAAGCAGTGATTTCCACCGTGCGAGGGGATGGACTATATCTTCAAGCATAGAGCAAGTTGCCTCGTTAACCATACTGAATGCAGTATAAGGATCGTTTGCATGATAGGGAAATGGTCTGGCTTACACCGCCGAATCGGATAGGACGCTGCTTGTGCTGATATCTAGAGACTAGAAATATATTATTTCGACGCAGAAGAACAACTAGGTTCGAAGCTGGCAAACCGGAATGATGATGAGCCGACAAGAGTACTTGATCTTCTGGGATGCGGTGACTGGCCAGACGGTGGCGAGGGTCGCAACTCTGCAACTCATCGACGACATATTGGACGTATACACGGGTAGCCACTCTCAGTACGAATCCATCCTAGGGCCCTGCATCTTCCTGCAAGTCATCCAAATAACCGAATGAAGTCACCCATTCAAGTAAAGGCACCAGAACTGACGAAGCCGCGTGTTCAACGTTCAAGAGTGACCCGAACCGCATTCCAGATATGTCCTATCAAACTATATGATCCCATACACCAAAAAGAGAAACAGATCTTCTTCTTCCTCCTCTTCCTCTGTCCTACGAGAAGAGATGATATACATAAAACGATATACGGGAAACGCTCTCACTTTTTTTTCCCTTTCTTCGAGCGCTTCGAATTGACCATTATAACAGGAAACATCGCCTGAACAACGGCCCGAATGGTATTCGGATCACAAACGAATTCTTTCCACGCTCGAGGAATCAAGGCGTCTGGTGCTGGACTGGGCTGGGGGAGAGTGAGAGAGTGGGGATTATCGACCCCATCGTCGAGCGCGTCGGAATCCGTGGGGAACACGGTCGTCTTGCCAACCCGCGCGTCCTGAGCGCACCGATAATAGGGACGTTCAGAGTAAAAAATCTGGCGTCAAAACAGCGTCAAAACGGCTTCAAAACAGCTTCAAAATGCTTTCAAAACCAAAATCCAATTCCTACTATATGTCTTGACGTGGTTTTGACAGCGAATCCGGTGTCGTTTTTGCCCACAGTTTTTCTACCGTGAAACCCCCCTACAGGTGAATTGGATAAAAACTGCTGCTGAAAGGTCGATTTTGCTTCCCAAATAGGGTCAAGTGTGTTCTAGCGACCCTAGTTGTACTAAAGCAGTATGGTATGCATGTACAGTGTGGGCCATCGGTGCTCAGATTTGCAGAAAAATATGGCTACGGCGGACACACGGCAGGCGGTTTTGAAGCTGCTTCGAAGACAGCCTTGAGACCGTTTTCGAGCTGTTTCGACGCTGGATTTTCTACTGTGAACGAAGCTAATAAAGGGTTTGAATCCCACGGCGCAACAAAAAGGCATCAGCTTTTCGTAAAGGCCCATAGATTGACGGGTCGTCGCCCCATCTCGCATCTGCACACAGCAGGTAGAAGGCAGACTCGAGGAATGGGCGGAAGTTGATATCTCGAGATAGATTGATCAGTGCGATGGCTTGTCGGATTTTATCCTGGGAAGGATTGATCAAAGCTTCACGCCATGTGGAAGACGATGTAGACCAATCTTCGCGCAGGGCATCAGTTGCCCACTGGACCGCGAGGGCAAATCCGTATATGGAGGCAAGCCGCAAGACCCCTGCTGCGTACTCAAACGAAAGGTTCTTTGGATGAGGCATCAGGCTAGTGGGATCAGACGGGGTCCAGTTGCAGTATGGGACTGATACGAGGCGCAAAAAATCAAAGTACCCACACTGGTCCGTAGTAAACGCTCAAAACACCAGCAAAGTAGTCCGGATCAACGTCAGGGAGATCGATTAGATTTCCGCCGGAGCCTGAGATTTTTCTAGCAGCGCTGCCCTCTGGCTCAGGCGGTTCGAGCATGGAACGGAATGCTGGGGAGTAATTGATCAAGAGATGTCGTGGGACATGGAAATGGAGCGGCTTGTGGCCCAAGGCGAGGTCGACATGATCATTTTGGAATAAAGGACTGTAATAACGGCGTCCTAGCATATCTGCTGTCAACGCGATCGATGCGTCCATGTGGTGAGAGGTCCCACTTTCTGCTGCGCGGGAGTCACTCATGGGCGCTCTGAGGACGGCGCTTGCTTTGAACTTTCTGTAACGGATCGGCCCCGGGACTCGCCTTCGGCACAAGCTGTTACAAACAAAGCACTCCTTATATTCCTCGATTTCGTGTATCGCCGAGCTTCAGCTCTTTTCCCCCCTTTCGAGACAAGATAACCCCGACCAGTTATCTACGGATCGCAAAGGCTTAATCGAAGCTCGTCGACAACATTACATTTTCAGACGCAGATGGCAATATCATCTGTAGCCACAACATCAGCAACTAAGTCAAAAGTGTATAAGCAGATTATGGTGCTTAAAGCCCCTTGTACAGCAAGACAAGATTTCTCTGAGCCATACCATCAGCTTATTTGGTGCGTATATGTACCATAAGCACATATAAGTTTTTGACCAAGTTGCTGATGAAGTCATCACAACACTCGCTTGAAGTTGTACGCACTGCCATATACTAATGCATATCCAAGTACAAGGAAAACCGCAGTAAGATATACATGTATCCATACACCACGTTCCTGGGACAAGTAACTTCCTGGCCGGCTTGACAAATTTTAAGGAAACGGAAGCCCCATATCATGATGTATAGCAGTGATAGTTGACAAATCCTGTATAAACGCCAGCCAACCTTGGGTCGAGTTTACAGGCTGCAGGGCAGAACTGACAGCCTGGGCCGCACATTTCTCCACCCATAGGCGGGAAATCTTCCGGGTAATTTTGAGCAACAAAAAGACGTCGGCCGGCTGCATCGCGCCATAGACCGATTCTTCGCCACTCCATTTCTGATCCACACAGAGCATGTAAAATGCGGATCCAAGCAATCGGCGATCGTCCAGCTCGCGGGATACGCCGATTAGTGCAATGGCCTGCCTTAAATTGACTCGAGAGGGCTGAGGTAGAGCAGCAAGCCAGGGCCTGGCCCGCCACGACCACGTTTCACTGAGCTTTGACCAAGCCCACTCGACGGCGAGCGTGAATTCATACTTGGAGGCGACGCGAAGGACGCTTGTTACGTAGTCGAAGCTGAGGTCGCACGGATAAGGCATCAAGCTAAACCGAAAGGTTAAAGTGTAAACAAGCCGATCTCAGTCGATTTGAGAAGATCGAGATGATTGATGTACGTACACAGTGCCGTGGTAGACGCTCAGAACGCCTGCAAAATGATCTGGGTCATCGGGGAGTCGGATGGGGTTATCATCCGATGATCCTTCAGCGGTGCCGCCCTCGGGTGGAGGGAGACTGAACATGTCTCTGAACGTCCCAGAGTACTTTGCTAGTATATTGCGCTGGACGCGGAATAGGTAGGGCTTGGGGCCTAGCGATAATATCACATAGTCGCCCTCGAAGTAACGATTCGGATAATGCTCCGCAGTGGACATCTGGGGCACGACTTGTGCGTCCGCATTGGCCTGAGACTCTGCGACAAGCGAACGTTCATTGGCTTGCGCGACGGCAGAGAGGAGAGACGGGTCGGTTGGCTGTTCGATCTCGGCCATCAAGTCACGATGGGTATGATGGCGCTCTCCGGGAAAGCTCTGATTTATGAATCGATATCGGAAGCAAAAGCAGTACTGGCCATAACACCTACGCAGATATAGGCCTCCATATGTACATGTGTCGATCCGTGAGCGCTCGGGCTATCGGCCAGCCTGAACGTTAGGCTCGCTGCCGCCGCTACCGTTGTCGTCCTCGACGAGAGACGGATGCCACAATATAGCCATTGAGAGCCTGAGCCGGTAAGAGCATCGACCGCCCGAGATGCAGCCAAAGCAGGTGACGACTGAGCCCTACGGAAAACACCTGGAGAAGAAAAGACAGCGAAAATCGGCTGAATGCCCAGTTTGATGCTAACAGTTTCTGGTGTGCCATTGTGCCATCGTGCTGTTGGCAATAACTCTTGATCTCGATGGATGATAGCCCTAAGAGGCCAACTGTGTCGTCAAGGTGTGTTTCGCCAGCCACACGTATGTGCCAAATACAGGATACGGAATGTTTAGACCAACTTGGAGATGGCCCGTGCCGTCGAAACACCGGTTCAGAGAGGACGCTACATGTGTTTCCCAGCACTAGTCTTCGTTTTGATGTAGTAGAAGCAGAGGTACTGGCACTAGTAGATGCACGGTTCGCAAGACAAGCCGGGATGATGGTGAGTCGATGGGGTGGTTTTTTGGAATGCGTTGATTGGATGGTGGCGAGGGCAGAACACTGCACACGTGTTGACCTTGGGATCCGGAAGAACTCAGGATCGCGACTCTGCAGCTCGTCGACGACGGAGCTGGTGGGCCACAGAAACCATCCTTCGCGAAAATTTTGCAGCGCATTCCGTCGAGCGAGGGCCGCGATCGTTGAACCTAGATATCGCAGGATAAAATTCGAGAGGCTGGTTGTAAAGGTTGGGATCTGGATGGGAACTGGAAGGCGAGGAAAATCGAATTATTCCAATAGCCACCGCCGGTGTCTCTTGTTGGCGAGCGTGAAGAGGATAGAATGTTGTGTACCGCGATCTACGACGTATTGAGAGTGAGAAATAGACGTGAAAAGACGCAAAAGCAGCGTGGCCGACGCCCAGGGCGAGAATGCAGATGGAGGAGAGCAAAAAAAAAGAGAGGGCGCCCCTATCGTCGGCTGCTGTGTTTCTCGGCTGGCGTTGAGTGTTGGCGGCGTGTTGCATCGATCCTCCACGCCAGTAAGTACTCTGCGCGACGACGACCAGCGACCAGCAGCCTTGTCCCGCGCCGTGCGCGCCCTTCTCCCGCACCGTCCTCTCCCTTTCTCGCCCCCGCGGCTGTCGTCTCTGGCGCGTGTCCGCTGATGCCTCCCACGGACACGAAATCCAACCAAAAAGCATCCCGCGCACCGCCCACAGGACCACGAGCGCTGCTCAACAACGCAGCTCCCTCCCCCAGCACCCATGGTTTCGCTGCCGTGCCCCCCGCGGGGCCTGCAGCGATGCTCGGCATCCCCACAGGCCCGCGAGGAGACAGAGGCTTGAGCAGCAGCAGACAGCCCGTGAAGTTCAGTTTCAAGAGTGGCACAAACGGCGTTGCCCCTCGGCAGCCTCCCACTGCACCGCGCACGGCTCTGTCCGTCGCGAGCACACTCCTGGGCAATCCGAGCTCGCCAGAGGAGAGCGGGACAGCCAAGGTTCCCAACGGCCAGGCAGCGCTGGCGGACCACGACAAATTTGAGGCGTATCCTACGCCCGAGACACCTTCTGCGTACCATCTTTCTACATCGGATACCAGCGTCAAGTCCTACTCGTCTGGCCCCTCGACGCCGCCGCCTTTGCCAGCAACAGCACCACCGCCGCTCCCATCAACGCCGCCCCCGCCATCTGAACCACCTCCGGCGACGCCCCCACCACCTCCACCGCCTGCTTTCTCATCATCGTCGAGCGCGAATCCTCGGCCGCCATCGCCTGTCTCTGAGCCTCCTCCGCCCCCGCCTTCACCTCCCCCACCTTCCTCGCCTCCCCCGCCGCCTCCCCCGCCCACTCCACCGCCTCAAGAGCTTCCTCCGCCTCGCTCTCCCTCCCCTGCAGCTCCAGATGAAGTACCATTGCCTTCGACTTCATCAGCGCCTCCACCTCAACTACCACCACTTGTCCTCCCGTGGCCTCCAGTGTATACATCCCCACGGAAGCCCAACTGCCGCGTCATCTATGATCCCCACCTTGATCGGACATCCTCACGGAAAGGCAAAGAAGTCATCTACCGCTTCGATGGTCAGGTAAAACCGGGTGAACCACCTATAGTGGTCTCGGACCCTCGCAAGAACCTCTCCGAGCGCGCGCGGGAGGGACGCGGGAGCGCGAAATGCAGACCTGCTTTCTACATCTTGCCAGGATACGCCGTACGCCTCGCTCCTCTTTCCAGCCTTAATTGATGCTAAAAATAAACATTCTTTGCAGTACGATGCCAATACGCCCGGTCCCCCTCCTCCATCTCCACCGCGCGCGATTTTCATCACGGGCTTCTCGCACCTTACGCCTACGTCGCATATCCGCCGACATTTTCTGGTTTTCGGGCCCATTGATGAGTTCCTCCCTCAGGCAGATCGGAGTACCGGCGCGCCGCTGGGTATGTGCTGGATCAAGTATTCGGGCGAGGATGTGCCGTATGGGAAGGACGGTCCGGCCCAGATGGCTGCGCGAGAGGCAGTTAGCAAATCAGACGGACAGAAGATTGGGCTTGGGATGGAGGCACGGGTAGTCAAGGTTGTGTTGGATGGCGATGGGAAGAAGTGCAGGGAGGCTGTCAAAGAAGAAGTGGACCGAAGGAAGCGCGAGAGGGAGAAAGAGAGGGAGAAGGAAAAGGAAAAGGATCGGGACCGGGAGACTGCGAGTGTGAGGGCTCCGAGCGTGCATCAGGAGCGCGGACGCGAGCGGGGAAGTGCCACGCCTAGGGAGCGGGAGAGGGAGCGAGAGCAGGATCGTTCGCGGGGTAGACCACAAGAACGGGAGCGCCCCGCTACACCTCTGGCATCAAGCTCGAGTGCAGCTCCGGTGGCATCCACCATGCGGCACCCTCTACCCCCGCGTCCGGCCGTCCCTTTCCCAGCTGCTACTGCCGCCGTTACTGTTGCACCGCGCCCGCTCCATGAAAAGCACTACTCTCCGCGCCCCAGGGGCGCTCCTTCATACTCGAGGACGCCCAACTCGTACAACTCTCCTTTCTATGCTCGATCGCGCTCTCGCTCGCATTCGCGGTCGCGCTCTTATTCGCGATCGCGTTCTCGGTCTCGGTCCAGGTCCAGGTCCAGGTCGCGCTCTCGGTCTCGGTCACGATCGCGATCACGTTCTCGATCGCGGTCCCCGTCGCCGTATCGTTCCCATCGATACACGTACCGGTACAACCCTCGATATCGCCAACGCCCACCGCCCCCTGTCGCGGAGCCCGAACTCGATCACGAGGAGACCGTCCGGCTCCTTGCAGAGAACAGCAATGACCACGTGAGGATCTCGAAGAGCTCGCTGCCGCGGCAGGCTAGGATCAGTGAGCGGGACGTTCGGGAGTATTTCAGGGACGGCGGGTTCGCTGTTGACAAGGTGCGTACTATCTATACCAGCTTCAAACTTTCCTCCGGACACGATGGCATGATGACCCCCTTTATTTCGCCATCAGGTCCTGCACGACGCCGGGGGCTGGTACATCACCTTTCCTGGCGCAACAACCGCGCGCCGCTGCATCCTTGTTCTCGAGCGGCGGCCTCTCCTACACCATTTCGTCACTCTCACAGCTCACTCTGCGCCTGCGCTGAGCTCGCTGGGCCCGGGGCCAGGGAAAGCAGGGAAGGAGTGGACGGAGAAGGAGATGGTGCAGGCAGCGCGGGAGACGATCATGGCGCAGCTGGCGCAGGTGTTTGGGCGGGATCTGAGAGAGCGTGTGGCGGGTGTGCAGATGTGGAAGGTGCTGGATGAGCATGGTGCGCAGCGGGGGCGGGCCAGCGTGGGTGCGGGAACGGGGACGGGTGGGTCGACGCCTCTTGGGGGGCATACCGGCGACACTGCCGGTGCGAGGGAAGAGGATTTGTCGAAGAGGGTGGGGCTCAAGGGGCTGTCGTTTAAGAAGAAGGAGAGTGCGCTGCAGAGGAAGCGGGCGCTGGAGGAGGCGGAAAGGGAGGAGCGGGAGGCGGAAGCGGAGGCGGAGGCGGAGGAGCAGGCTGCAGAGGTGAAGGAGCGCCCGAGGAAGAAAGCGCGGACGAGGAGCGTCGCTGAAGTTTTCTCGGACGATGGGATCGAGTCGGAAGATGACAATGACACGCCACTTGCCGTCGGGCTCAATGGAACGTTGGTTAACGGCGCCGTTGGGCAGGTGGTCAAGGGCGATGATTGGGACGAAGAGGTTGAAGGGATACTGCGAGAACAGAAGCGGCGCAAGACAGAGGAATCTGTCGTCGTCCTCAAGCCCGAACCCTTCCATCAAGACTCAGTCGAACCCATTGCGATTTCTCTGGATAACTACGATCTGGACGCCACTACGCCCGCGCCCATCGAGACTCTGATCGTCCCAGCACCTAAACCACCTCCGAAACGAAAGGGGAGACCACCAAAACCCAAGCCCCCGCCAAAAGCCAAACGGCCGCGGAGCCCCACACCCGATCCATTTGCGTCGCTGTTGGTCGAGGATGACGAGGACCTCTACTTCCTTAGGGAAGGCCTTGCGCGCCGCCGCGCTGGGAAGATGGCGCGGTCCCCCTCCCCTCCCCCACTGCCCCCTGCAAGTTTGGAAGAGCTACCACCCGGCGTTCGCCCCAGCGCTTCCGGATCTGCGCGTACCGAGGGCTACTACAAGATCCCAGAGAGTGCAAAGTCTGCGTATCTGCTACAGCGGAACCGCGCCATCGTCAACGTATCCACAGCCGCTACCTCATCTGGCACTGCGCCAGCACAAGCGTCGGCTATATCCCGCTCGAATCGCGTGAACACGCGGCGGCTCGTACAAGGCATGGAGCAGGCGACGAAGCTGCTGACGTCTGCCGCCGTCGGGGAGAGCACGAGCAGCGACCTGCTCAAGTTCAACCAGCTGCGGACGCGCAAGAAGCAGCTCAAGTTCGCGCGAAGCCCGATCCACGATTGGGGGCTGTACGCGATGGAGAGCATTCCGATGGGTGAGATGGTGATCGAGTATGTGGGCGAGGTCATTCGCGCGCAGGTGGCAGATAAGCGGGAGAAGTACTATGAGAGGACGGGGATTGGCAGCAGCTATCTCTTCCGGGTGGACGACGATGCGGTGGTGGATGCTACTAAGAAGGGTAACCTTGGGTGCGTTGCTCCAGCCATTTGTCGATGCAAAAGCCTAGACTAATATTGCGTTGAAACTCCTAGCCGCCTGATCAATCATTGCTGTGCACCAAATTGCACAGCGAAAATCATCACCATCAACGGGGAGAAGAAGATTGTCATCTATGCCAAGACGAATATCGAGCCGGGCGAGGAGATCACTTATGGTGCGTACTCGTACTCCCGCTCGCCAGCTTTTGACACTCACCAATCGCTGGGCATACAGACTATCACTTTCCTCTCGAGCAAGAAAAGGTCTGTTCCTCTTCACTCGAATGCGTGATGTATTGCCCACTGATAAAGTATACCTTCCCCCGTAGATTCCTTGTCTTTGCGGATCCAGCCGTTGTCGGGGCTTTCTCAACTAGATCTTTAACTTACTACTCTATCTTGCCACCTCACTTTTCCACATCGGTCTATTGCGTACACTTGTCTTCCCGTGGTGTTTGTCCTTTATTTATTCCTACATTTCATAATCGATGCATGTCTTCTGGAAGTTGACTCGTAAGGGTATATCGAGGTACTTGTGTATTTGTGCGCACTGAGCCAGTTAACCTTCGACATACGAGTTGAAAACAATGGCTTTTGTTTGGTTTTGTACGATGAAAGAGTAAGCAGAAAAGGAGGTAGTATACATCAATAACTCTAAGTTTGAAAGAACCGATAAAGTGAATAGAGGAAGAGAAACCAGGACCCCAAAGAACTATAACCTCCTCGCCTCCCAACGTAACGGTGTACACACAACAGCGCAAAAGAGTTAATCGTCGTCATCATAATCGGGGAGCCATTGCGGGTCAGCGGAATAAGCGGTACTCTCGCTGGAGCTTCTCGATGTCGAAGCGCTGAGGTTGGACGTAGGGCTGGCTGCCCTGAACCTCGGCTCAGAGATGGGGGCCCGGAAGGTAGGATAGAGCGCGGCCTTGCGGGCCTTGGGTACAGGCGCGGGACGAGTGATGATGACAGTGGGCTCCTCCCAGACTGGAACTTGCACCTGGGGCTGAACCGGAGGTTGCGATTGAGATTGGGCCTGGGGCTCGGCGAACGAGCGTGGGCGCATGCAGCGCTCCTCCCCTCCCACATCGTGGATAGCACGCTTGCGCTTGCGATCCGCGACAAGATGCGGGTGCGAAGCCTCGAGCCATGAAAGGAGGCGGGCTGACACGAGGCCGAGGTCAGAAGGATCGGCGACGAAGCGGCCATTGGCCGGGGGGATATTGATTGGAGACGACCTGGTGGGGGTGGGGAGCACCCGTGCGGGCTTTGGCGCGGGGGTGTGAGAGGTACTATGTGAGTCGGAGAGCCCTTCGAAACGGGTATCGGGAGTTGGAGAAGGCTCGGTCTTCGGCTGGGGCTTGCCGGAGTAGATGTCGGGGCCAAAAGATGTGTAATGATAGATGGTCTTGGAGAGCCGCGAAAGGGTGGCTGGTGCGGCGGAGGGAGGGGTAACCTTGCGCACCGAGAGCGCGTCAGAGGAAGGCATCGCCCCGTCGAAACGTGCGTGCGACTCGGGATCTTTCGTAGCGAGTGTGGGCGTGGCGTGGCAAGTCTTGCTAGAAAGAAGTAGTTGGCTCAATCTCCTCATCAAGTGGCCATCTTGAATAAAAGGAGGCGATTATAAGCCAAAAGCGCAAGGGGGGCCGCGGCAGGTCGTAAGACAGGGACTCACCATTAGCTGAGAGTGTAGGTGCAGTAACTTGACAAGCGGTAACCTCGCAAGTAGGATAAGGGAAGAAGCGCCCCCCGTACGTCGGCGGGATGAAAGCCCTGGGATCGGCGACGTCCACGCAGGGGCGGCTGACCATGGACCAGTCAACGCCGTGGTTGACAGTCGAAATCATCTCAAAACAGGTAGCCATGTTGAAGCTGTAGTGGTAGTATGAAGGTGATGTGGAGTAAGGTAGGCGAGGCGAGATACAATGCGAGGCGATTCTGGGAGAGAAATGGGCGGGCTTTTATAGGCCACGCCCGTCTCTTGATGTACTCAGAGAATAGCCTTGCAAAGATCGGACTTGGTCAAAATCCAGTGGCTGAGCCTTGTGGGTGAGACCGGTAAGTCATTTCTGTCTGAGGCACCCGTTTGTTGACGAGCCCGACATTCTATTGTTGGCTGCTGAGACACTGTTCCAAGAGACTCTTGCATGGTTTCTGAATGGTGTATCAGTAGCCAGAGCGAGGCTAGAACACCTTCTTGAAGCAAGTAGATGACGATATCGATTCGCAATCCATCCAAGGTGAGACATCGTGACATGCCAGACCAAGTACCTGCACACATCGCCACTGTACTTTTAGCGTCCCTCGACCTAAAGACGGGCGTGATTGCTTGGGCCACGTTGATGTCCGTCATCCTTACGCCGCCGAGTCCATGAGCGAAGTGGTTTCCCAAGCTGTTTTGTGGCTGGCGTAAGACGTAGACCAGATGATGATGTTACGTAAGCATAACGCCGGTAACGATACATTTTTTTCGCGTAGTCCTCAACACATAAGATGTCATTGAATCGGTTCTTGGTATGTAAGTTATAATTGATCAGGATGACCCAGCCGTTTGAGATATGGTTATCAAGAGAAATAATGCTGTTAACCCCGAGCGGTATGCACGCCGCCACCGACGATCGTGCGTTACACACGATATGTGCATTGTGCAGACCGTTGACAATGACAAGGACACAGCTAATTTCCAGAAGAAGATACTCATGAACATACAACATTGTCTATAAGGTCAAGGCCCAAAGTATTCACGTGAATGATCAAGCCGAAAGAGCGACTAAAAGTCGACGAGGATAAAACACGGAGTGTTGGCACTTAGCCAAGCAACATCCGACGTTTCGAAATTCTTGCATTTCCGGATGGCCAGTTGCCGGAGGGGCGGCCGACTGTCTGGCTGGACGAGCTTGCGCAAAGGAACCGAAAAGGTGTCGTGATGGCCATGTTCAGCGTTTGCGATGATGAGTGACTCGAGCCGGGGACAGAGCCGTTCGGACGCCAACGCCTCCAAAACACGAGCTGTATCGCGCATACACGAGAGCTGGAGGGAGGATGTGTGGAGAAGATGCTCCAATGCAGGGATAATATCGTCCGATGATATTCCGGCAGCGTGGAATGAGACATGTCGTAGGTGTTGGTTGGACGCGGCCAAAAATATAGCAAGTTGCTCCCTGGATTCGGGAATATGCCTGCGTCTGCGACCGGAGCCCTTCCCATGAATGCGGAGAACTTCCAGCACTGGCGCTGCAAGTGCCCGCAGTAGCCGGCCGATGAACAGCTCTGAGTCGATAATTTCGATGGTCCGCAATGAGCTCATCACTATCGAGTCGCGGGTGTCATGATCATCCCAATCTATTTGTACGTTCATCCGCAAGAACGCGAGTTGGCGACAACTGCGCAGAGTCCTTTGGAGCTCAAGCATACTGAGTACGTGGCCTGTAAGCCCACTTAGACAAAGCTCCGCAAGACTGGCATACGGAGGGATAATGTATGAAGGAAGGTATGTCCAAGCCAGATGAAGAGAGTGCACTCCATCCACAGGTATCTCATGCTTCGGGTTGGGCACACCACTGGTGATCCAGTTTTCTCGCCAGAACGGTTGAAGCACCACCTTCAGCTCCGTAATTTGCGGCTGGTTCTCCCCAGGGACACCTGTCCAGCCAACGCGATTCCTGCTTCCTCCGGGGAAGTGTAAACGATTGTGAGACTGATATGACGATTAGATGTATAGCGTCGCAAGAGATGCAAAACAGTCGTGATCTCGCTTTTGGGGCGCGAAAAATCCACGCGTATGGAGAGCGGGCAGTCTCTCGAGCGCTTGAGCATGAGCTCCGAATATCCAAATGGGGCAGCATCAGAAAATTCGATAGTGGACCAAAGGCGAGGTGTGTTGAGCGCAATGTCGCGCCAGCGGCGACAGACTGCGGGGATGATGAGGCGAAATGGCTTCACTGGCGAATTCCAAGAGGGATCGTCGGAAGTGGGATCTTCCTCATCCATAGGTCTGGGGCTGGAGCCCATGGTGAAGATCTGGGAGATGCACTCGGAGGGAAGACGGTTGATATGGATGAGTGTAGTAGATCTGTTTCTGAGTCCTTGCATCGCAATGCGGCCTGTCGATTCGAGAGAAGAGTATTGAGCATTTTTTCGAGCTTAAAGCGAGCTGAATAAACACAACATACATACTTAGAGAGCTGTACTTCCAGATCACGCATTTCGTCTATTCGCTTGTCGACCTCAGAAAAGATATCCACCGCACCGCCGCCTTTGGTTTTTTTCCCCATCAAAGCGATATGAGCCACATTCTCGGCGAAAAACGCTAGCCACTGTGGTGTATGTTTGAATCGAGCGAGATACATTGCTGAGACCCTCGAGCCAGGCATTGAGCGCTGCGTCTTGGGGACTGGTGTCAGGGAATGAAGAGCGAGGTTCCATTCGGTACATCAGAATCGAAAAGCGAGCAAAGTGGCGATAAGATATGAGAGCTGGAGTTCCAGCAAGGTCAAGCTATAGCTATTAGCCAGATGATGGGAGGGTCCAAATGTTTATAAATGAATCTTCGAGCGGAGCCACAGTTGGCATCATGGTCCACCTTTTGCTCCGCGTTTTTTCCCATCATCATCCAGGAAAATGATAAGGATTTTATTCTTCGATAACTATATGACACTTTAGCATCACCGATCAAATCATCGAGTAAAAATATCGTAGACGGAGGAACGGTTTTATAGTGAGACAAAAGGGCTACACTCGCCGTACCCAAAAGGCTTGCATGGCACTTCCGGTCGTGTATCGAGTCCACCATACTAAGTATACTAAAGGTCAGGCCTCATAACAGTGCCGCCTTCATCCAAGAAACCACAAGCGTCGTTATATTACTCATGACCAGATCGCTCAGCCCGTCATCAAGTAGCTCCGCGAAACCCCATCCCCGGTCGAGCCGCCCCAAGTTGTCAGAGAAGGGGACAACTTGGACGTGAACTACTGGCCTTGCAGCCCGGTAGGAGCTGAAATAGCGGCGGCACGCGAAGCAGGGACGCGAAGAACTCGCCATGTAGCGATGGAGCCCAATTCCCGACGGGCGAGCCACGTGATGGTAGCCTGGTAGGCCAGGAGTTGGCACTCGCAGTGAAGCTCTTCCTTCCTTCCCTCCCGCATGGTGATTTTGATCGCTCGTGCAATCAGCTCGTCCTTTAAGCTCTCTCTGACTAGCCGGACGTTGGCCCGACGGAGCAGCTCCGAGAACTGGGCATCCCACCAGGCGGGGTCGCCCGAATATTCGTCCATTTGCGCCGGAGGCTGGCAGCCTAAAACGGCTTCCACGCTAAAATTGCGCCAGCCTGTCTTGAAATTCTTTGACGAAGCGAAGGCCTGCAAGGCACAGATGCAAAGGGAAATGAACGAGAACTTTTTCAGATAGCACTCTATGGTCGCGGATTCCTTCCCATCAGCACGTACTATGGAGATTGGGGCATCCTGACGTTACACAAGTGGACATTACGACAGAATAAGAGGACGGCGTACAGAGTTCGTGGGATAAGATTGGAAGGCCTCTGACGTCCTCTAGAAAGCAATTCATCTCCTCCATGCTCTTGAATACATCCCCAAAGTCCTTCGCCAGCTCCAGGTCTCGACGAACGACCCCGAGGCACTTTGCTGCCCTGTCGGCGTACGTCCGGTAATGAGCGGCACCCCCGTCTAAGTCCCTAAAAGGAGTCCCACCATCTACCAATCCGGCGCAACGCCTTTCCCGCGGTATGTGAGTACACCGCCTGGTAAAGAGATGCTTGAACATCGCGGTTAACTCCTGTCCCCAACTTGGACTGCGCCGATATCGCAACCAGCGCGCCCCACACTTGGCGTATGAAGTCCCTTACGCGCGTGAGCTGCTTATCGTTGTCGGGAGGACAGCCATGCTGGGCAACACATGGTGGCGAATTTTTTACGGGACGAGAAAGAGACGGCAATGTGCTGCCCAGGGAGAGTTGTAGAAAGGCGGGCAAATGCGTCGAGTACACTGTCGACCCCGCCTGAAGAGATGACGTAGACAGGAGGCCGCGCAGCGGGCAGCTTAGATACTGGCTTGGGCTCATACTCCAATAGTGCACATCGGAGCCCATTGATCGAAGGGTAGAGGTGTAGGCTTGTGCATTTAGAGTTGGCCACATCAAAGTGTGAGATGAAAGTGGGGGTTTCTATAACGGCTCGCTAACAAAGGGAGCAAGATATGGCTGCAATTCCCCTCGGGGACGCCTGGATAGCATCAGTACTCCAGGTTAAAACTTGTATTATGCGCTTAATCTCATACCTATATGTTTTTGTTGAGATGAGAAGCTAAACTACGGCTTCAGTAGCCGTCTGCGGGTATAGGATATAAGAAAACCGCGTGAATGCTTGAAAACGACTTTACCTCCTTCACACGTAATGGATGAGCGAAGGAGAAAAGTCCCACCGGCGTTGAGTCCAGACTTGATCTCACCACGCAGCCATCTGCATCAGGCCTGAGACACATGCGCTCAACGCGGTTCAGTGCTCTGCATCAATGATCGTGGTCCACCTCTTGTTCTTCGTTTTTTTTTTTTTTTCACCATCATTAGGAGTTCGTACATATGGTATTTCTGGTCACTAAGCATGTTCGAATATCAGTGCCGTGCAACCTTCCCAAAGACAATAAGGGAAACGTCTTCGAACGCTGTCTACACACTCTGCCACTCCTCCCAAATACTGTTTTAGAAGAGCCCCAATTCATTTTGTATAGTGGGAAATTCTGCTTTGAGATCTGCGATTAGAGCGCCTAAGAGAGTCCCAGGTCTCAGTACACTTGAACAACGAAATGGCACCACTGTCTCGCGAAAAACACGCTGGGTTAAAGTACGAAAGTCTTACCAGTCAACCCAAAATATGAGGCGCGCTGCTTTATAGCCTTGGACAGGATTTCGAGCTCGGAGAGGACGACTCGAGCCCCTCTGACGTCCCCCGATTCTTGCAGCCGGTTGTATTCGAGGCCGAACACTCGAAACATACGTGTCCATATTATCTGTTCGGTGAGCCAGGGAAGCATCAGCAGACAAGGCAATGAAGAGGTTTCAAACCTGTGGATCACGTACGGTAAGGTATGCTGGGGGCGAACATCTCATATCTTGTTCAAAGATTTGCCGTACAACCGGTATGGCAAGCCGGCAGGCCTCGATGCACGCATCGCGAGAGGCGGCATTCCCGCTATGCATAAGCTTGGCGTGCAGTACAATGGCGGCGTCGCAGATAAACAAGTGGGGGACGATTATGAACCGGTTCGTCTTCCCAGACCGCGAGACAGTATGAGGGGCACCATCTTCGAAACGAGGCTCCTCAAACATCGAAGGAAGAGTGCTAGCGATGCGCCGGATAGCCTTATCTAGTATGTCGAATTCATCCCAGAATTCCTGGTCATCCTTGGGTGCTGCAACAGTATTAAATAATAGATGATGTAGCACACTGGTCAGAGATTGACGCACTGGATGCTGCCTTGATGCCAATGCGCGCAGCGCGCCCTGTCAAAGCAACGCATTTACACCGAACCACGTTTGCAGTGTCATCATAGACATGTGTAGCCTTGCTGTCGCGGACAAGGAGCGAGGATATACTGGCGAGGTGTGAGTCCTAGGTATCTAAACGATGTGAGTTGTGACGTGGAAGACGAATTAGTTCGTATCAAGCACCTCACAACAATCCAAATCCGAAGGCAAGTGCCACACAGTCTCTATTTTATGGTCATCGAGGTCGCTCTCGGGGCTGTTTATGGAACCTGCAAGTCGGTTCAAAGTGAATATCATCCACCACACCCTGACACGACGGGCTATCTCTGTTCTGGAGCGAGGGGGAGGTAGGAGCGATGCGGAGTGAGTCGGGTGCCATTCTGGGGGCCTTAGTACGTGCAGCCCGCATGCAGCAGCGAACGACATAGCTGCTGAATGCGCGGAGTGTCAGATGTACGGTAACGAACTGAGATCAAGTACGCGAGACCTTTACCTGCTGCATGACAGACGCCCTTAATCAACCTGCGAATCGTGAAGCTGTAAGGCAAAGAAGGACGGCAAGTAACAAAAGGTTCTACATTACCACCCCTTGTATATGTAATAAACTGCGAGTAATGTGCATGCTTCGAGGTAGTCCAATAGCCGGTCAGCAAGTGCGAGAGATTGATTCATATAGTGCATTGTCCGCCGTAGGAACATTGCTTCCAGGTGCTTAAACGGGTCTGGGTAATAACCACAAGCCAGCAGGAAAATGGTATTCCGAAGCGCTGGATGCAGACCAGTATCAGGGTTAGGATCGTACAGGGATGCATAGAAGTCGGGTGGTCGAAGATCATGTGTATGGTGGTGTTCTTGCTTCGTAAATAGGCCGATGCTGAGGGGTATTGTTTTGGATCTCCGCACTATAACATCCATGGAATACCACTTACAGAATAGTTATGATATTAGCAGGGGGAGGTTTGCCCGTGGCACACCAGTCATTGCTCGATATATTGATCTCTAGTTGAAATGCCCGAGGCAACAGCGGCTTAGCCCGTTTGGCTATGATAGAACCTTGATTTGAGGAAGGGGGCGTGACCGAGATAACCACAGGTTGAGGTGATGTGCCTTTGGTTGATCTGGTGTCCAGTTGGCTACTGGATTGCAATAAACTAATTTGTGCTTCCAGCTGATTGATTTTTTCTTGGAGAATCAACGTTCTCGGCTTGACCTTCAGAATAGTGTAGACGCATTTCGGTTCATTATCGTATACACACATGCTGCACATGGGTTTGGCCGCGTTGCAGCGACGTCTAGTGGAGAGGCATCAGAGTCTACAGGTAGTGCGGAGCGTAGATATTTTAGTGCATACTTTTTCGTATGACAGGCAGTGCAGGCATCTCCCTTTTTGACCCGTTTTTTCGTGGGCGGAGAAGATGGAATTAAATCATTTAGAACCAATATTGACTCCATTTTGTATCGGATAACCAAGTGACGGAAGTTTCTCGACAGTAAGGCGGCTTGGTACAGTTCGTTCCCCGCGCACAGGCACCGATCTGTTGAAAAGAAAGGGTGAGAACGCACTGGACCAACGACAGAATGTTCGGCGACCACCCCGCAGTGGATCCCTGCACTAACCCACGCCTTAGACTATATAAGTAGCCAGTTTTGTGTCACGAAGGGATCCAGTAGGGGCGCATACGAAAGCTGCTCAGATTCAGAAACGTGCACTCCGCTGCCGAACGAGCTTGCTTGATCGGGACATACTCAGCTGTTTGTGGTGGGAGTAGAACGTTACATAATAAGCGCTCGGCGTCAATATAGTGAATTCAATCTCCGCACTCTCCGCTCGTAATCGCGTCACCGGTGGACCGGTGAAGCTTATAGGTTGCTAGTCAAAGATTGTAGATGGGTACATTGATATTGTTCAAAGGAGTCGTTACGATGTACGACGATAATCAGCTATGCGCAGCCGCTTGGGTCGATCCTGCTTTCATCACTCGATACTGTAAGTCACTGAATACATAATCAGCAATTCGAGTGCATCAAAAGAATGCGAAATCAACGAATACGTGTACACCAAGGACAAGGACGCTCCTCTCCAAGGCCAACCAGGTGCTACAAGAGTTTGGGAAAATTCGACAGTTCGGGCACTGGCGCTCTTCGAGCGAGTGGCGCGTTCCTTGGCGCGTCTCTTTTGCGCAAGGGTATATCGGCTACTTTGGCGGACGCTGGCGAAGTCGGGAGATCTACCGCGTAGCGCCGAATCGTGGGGATGCCTTTGGACCGCAAAAGAAGTGACTGACATTTCAACAGGGTCGACTGTAGAGCACAAGAGGCCTAAGAGGTAAATCTATCCAGGATAAAGCGGTCATGTTCGCACTATATAGGGCAAGATAACTCGCTCCTATAACATAGCCGCGCTCATCACCGGCTGTACCGAATGCGACCATTCGAAGTGGCGGCCATAATGTCACCGGAGACTGGGCGGAGCGGCTCTACGGATCAGAGCATGATATCGGGCGAGCATCATTGCCGCCCCGCCGCGCCCCAGGCTTGAGAGTCAATCGATAACAGAAGCAATGATCGACACTGATGTTAAGAGCCAAGGAAATGAGATCTTCGAGCACATCATCTGCTTCCGCTCCACCCGCCCCCTCTCACGCTCGGACTCTAAAACTAAAAGGGGGGATCAAGTTGAACTTACTGAACGCGGAGCCCTCACTTTAGTCGAGAATTGGGTCCTGGAAGCGACGCACTTGATACGATAGCCAAGAAAGCATACGACAAACATTGATTAGTCTTGGAAATCCCAGTAAGATATATTACTACAGTGCCACATTAAGTAGTTAGCATCAAAAGGTACGCGTGTGTGTCATGAATGATGTCTATGTTCATCGGGGCGGAGTTCATAATGAGTTCGAGGAATATCGTGATTTTTTCCGTAAGATCGGCCCGTATTTATAGAAAAAGAAACTGAGAAAGCACAAGGAAGTTTGTATCAGCAAGGAAATCGTGGGAGAAATATATATCACGAGGAATGCAAGAGACAGGAACTTACGGTAGTGGCGCCATGAGCAATGTAAGCCCCGCTAAGAATGCCATCGCCCCGACGTTGCCCATTCTTCTGAACATGGGGCGCGCGATGATGGGGAACGCCATGCACAGCATACACCGCACGAATGCGTTGGATGCCATTACAGACGCCGAGTGCTCGCGATATGTCGACACCAAGAATGTCCAAACGGAGCCGTACACGAAGATGATGCCGGCACCAAATGGTGCCGATGCGATGATGGGCACGATCCAATGGATACCGGGATAAATGGTGAAGGCAAACCAAAAGAGACCTAACAGCGGGGTGCTGGGGTAAATGATACTAGTTTGGCAATCAAATTCGGACTCTGATATGACGGACCAAGTGGCACGAGAAGCCCTCCAAGCATACCAGTGTATAGCCGACTCTCAGGGGGTGGAGTTCCGTTGTATTTTCTCATCTCCCTGCGGTTCACACTATGAGGAAACAAGTATCAAAATGGAATATCAATAATAGTGGATCACGACGAAACGCACGCGTTCCATATCGGCTGACTTGCTGTGGCGCAAACCATTCCAGCACCGATCCCGAGAAAGCTTAGTCCCGTCATCTGCATGTTAAAATGATGCACTTCTCCGAAGATGATGGGGAAAGCCGCGAATGTAAGGTATACGATTGCTAGAATGAGAGCAGTCCTGTAAGGCAAGATTAGACATAGCTCTAAACCGTAAAAAGCTCTTGCCCAAGTTTGGCTTACCATAAATTGAGCAACGTGATCATGGGTTCATACGCCATAAGCACTATCATTCGGTGCCTCAGAATGCAAGACCAAGCAGAAAAGCAGGTAAAGAAAGCTCACAAAACGGCCGGCTGCAACTGATCTTCAATGTCTCTCCGATGCCTTTTGAGGCTTTTTCCAAAGGCGCAAAGTATCGTGGGTCACCCGTCTCTGCGCGTAATCTTTCAGTGGAAAGAGGGTATTAGGTTTCGTATCATCATTAGGGCGCAAAACTGGAGCGTACTTTTGCGCCTTTTTCTTCAGGATAAACGGCACGTGGGTCTCAGGGACAAACTGTGGGCAATATCGAAGTAAAATCAGGATGTTGCTCCACGGGACGAGGCATAAGAGCAATCACCAGAGCCAACAGCGCGAACTCGACGGAACACCAGATAATGAGGATATAGTATGTCCATCTCCAGTTGAGGTTCTGCAGGAGAACGATCATCAGACAACGGATATAAGCCAGCCACTTCGGCTAAGCTTGCTTACTTGATTGATAAATCTGAAAGGTTGAAGGTAGAGGTCAGATTTGTATGTTGCAAGGGCGCAAATTACCATGATGACGTACCCGCTAATAACTGGCCCTAACACTGGACCAAAAAACGGACTGAGCGTAAAGATAGCCATTGGGCTAACAAAGACATTGGCACGCAACTCGCGTATAAGAAACCAATATGTAAGGACTTACTTTGCTACGGCTTCATTTGTAAACATATCACTCATAGTTCCACCGCTGACGCTGACAAACGCAGCACCAGTAAACCCCGTCAAAAAGCGGAAGATCATATGAACAGCTAGGGGTGAAGGTGAGTTTAGTGCACCTAGGCCGTAATAAAGCGATGCACGTACCAACATTATTTGCAAAGGCAACTGGGAAAGTGAGCAATGTAAAGGCCGCGTATGAGTAGCGATAGATGCCATTTCTCCCCAGGAACTCGGACATCGGCCCAAGCAAAAGGGGGCCAAGAGAGATACCCAAAACGAATAACGAAATGCTTAGTACCGCGACCTCATAACCTATATGGAATTCGGGCTGAATGCCTTTGGTCAAGGTGAGAGATGCCTGTAATGTCAGACGCAGTGTGAGAAATGGTAAAAAAGAAAACGAGTGGGTGCATAGGGCATTACCATGGAGCTAGCACATGTGACACAAGCTGCGGCGCTGCAGATTATGAGGGTGATGACCCATTTTCGTAACGACGACTATGAGAAGTGCCTTTAAGCGATCGCAGAAAAGGCTGGAAATACTCGAGGATCTACCATATTTTTCGGGTCTTCGCTTGCATCGAGCTGAACTTCGATGGCATCTTTCTCATGTGCGGAAGTGTCAGACTTTTGGGAGGATTTAGACGAAGTTGGAAGGTCCATTGTGCAAGGTATTAATATGGCGATAAAAGTAACGGGTCGCTTGGGTACGGGAGGGCCGCTCAAGTACGGTGCCAGAACGAGAGTCAAACGCTTGGGGGAGCCATCTTCGCGCTATATATAGGGGCGAGTACGGCTCCCCGCAACATGGGCTAGTGTGTTCATAGACGAGGTCATATGAAGGGTCCAGTCGGGAGCGGTAATACCTCCACTCGGTTGGTTACTAATTCCAAGCCTCCACCCACTCCTCGTACTGCCGTTCCTAGTTTCGGTTCTCTACCTTTTGCCGAGTGAAAATGAAATACTACCCTGACCTGGAAAAAAAGTTGCGGCTTGGGCCAGGTAGAGAGTGTGTCGATACTGGCAGCTACCATATCAGTGCTTGCTTGAGGTCGGTATACGCCGATACACTAATATGCCTCTCGTCAAGCTGACCCAGAAAGATTACCGAGCATGGAGGAACAGCATGCTTTCCAAACCAGAGTATTTCGGGGTGCGCTCTGCCGAGCTGCTGGTGTTAAATTTTAATAGCCTAGGGTCGGTGGAGGATAAGTAAGCAGCGAGCGCCTTTATTCACGGCGAATTTCAAGGGATGGAGAATTGCTGCCTGAAGATACGCGGCTTCTAATCCGGCGGTAGAAGTCGATATATATCAGGGTAGACGGTGGGGTGTTTGAAGATAAAAGATGGAAGAACGTTGAGTGGTTGCGTCGGGGGCGTTGGCTTCGAGGAGAGGGTCTCCACCAGCGCACACCGCGTCCAGACAACGACAGCCTCCCTCCGCGTTCTCTACATATTTCTGGTGCTCTGTTTCTGGGCCGATAATTGGGTACCCGCAGCATGCATAGGCGAAAATCAAGCAAGGAGGATGCTGGCGCTGCTTCGTTATCAAACGGCGACGTGCCGCACGCTCCTGGTCACGACGACGCGGCTATCGCAGAGCAGTCGACCCCACCCAAAAAGCCGATGCTTCACGCGCGCGCGCAGTTTCCACCGCTGAACACGAGCAGGTCTGGGTTCAACTTCCCCGTTGCTGTGAACTCTTCCCCGCTTAACCCAAATTCGCCGACGCTACCTCCTAATGACGAAGTGTCCGCTCGTCGCTACCGCCCACTGTCTAGCCCCGCCGTCGATTCCTTCTCTGCGGCACAATCTCCAACCCAACCTTACCCAACTTCTCCTTCGCCGTCGTCTGGTTTTGGAAGGCAGAACCGTCATCTACCTCACTCACATGCGCGCATCCATTCCCGGAACCTTTCCGTCTTCTTTCCCAGGCCAGGTGCTGCGCCACCAGCTATCGCAGAAGTCGAGGGAGCACAAGAAGAAGAAGGGCCGGAAATCATCATCGGTCCCGAGCTGGGGCGGCGTGAGGTGCTGGGTGCTGGGTTTACCTTTGGTGGAGGGAAGCCACCTTCGGACTCCCGATCCGCGCTGCCACCGCTTCCCAGCTCCTCTCACACACGGAGCACACCCACTGCTTCGAAACGCAGGGGCCACCATCATAAACACTCACTTTCACATAATTTCTTCTCATTCATGGATCCCTCTGCTCCCCAGTCAAACCCTCAGTCACCTCAACTCATGACGACAAGTGTTACGGCCAGCCCGGAGGTTCCCTGGGTACAGCCAGAACCCCCGGCCGAACCACCTACCCCTCATATACCTCACTATCGCAGTGCTTCCGTCTCTCCGCGCCCTACCCGTGCAACACTGGTGACCGACGTCGCCCCGTCAACAAAGGCCCTTGTATCGGCAGCTGTACAATTCCTTATTGGTGCAGGTACCTGGGCCGCCGGACAGCGACATGGTGCGCTGTCTTGCACGGGTTTAGGCTACTGGATCATCTTTGATGCACTGGGACTGGGCATCTACGGCTGGATTTCAAAAGGTAGATTTGGAAACACCCAGAGTGAACTTAGACGTCCATTTGGGTGAGATATAATGATAGCGTCTCAACATACTTACTAACGGTTTTGCGTTTGTATAGCACAAAACGAATAGAAACAACCGCTTTATTCGCACAATCTATTTATCTTTTGTTCACGTCCGTCTACGTGCTGAAGGAGGCTTTGGAGCATATCATGCTGTCTGCCAGCTCTGCTGCTGAACACTTGTCCGACTCTCATCATCACCATCACTCAAGTGATGCGTTCGGGTACGTATCAATGGGAAAACTATAGGCTAATGTAACAGCCTGGCTAACACTGACATGCTCTCAGATCGATGTTCTCTCCTACATTCCTTTGGTTACCCTTTGTGTCCCTCATAGTTTCAAGCGCAATGTTTGACAATCACTCAAAGCTCGCTGGTGGTATGTTTGCATTCCATATCCCCTTGTACCCCTCGATTCATGTCCTGAACGCTGATCCGCGTTTGCCGGACTATAGCTGCAGGCCATTCACTTCCATCACTGTCATCACTCCTTCACACTACCCAGACTCCATTTCATGCGCCACTGTCCGCAATGTATCGCATTTCTTCTAATCCTTTTACGCTTTCGCCCCTCGTATTCACAGCGTGCTTAATCTTCACGACATATTTCGTTGACACGTAGGTTTTACGACAAGCCCCATATCATTCCGTTGACTGATGTCTCTATCATTCAGTGCGCATCATCCGCTTGCTGACCTGCTGGTTTCGTCGCTCGAAACACTGGTGACCTTTTCGTTAGCTTACCCTGCGGCGGTAGCGCTAGGCAAAGTCCTGCTGCAAACCGCTCCCGAACGCGGATTGCCTGCGGGCCAGACGGAAGCGTTCCTCAGGGTTATGCGCGAGGTATGCTGTACCTACATCTCATACTGTAAAACTGCCCCCATCTCACCCATGCATCTCGAATATCTAAAACATAAAACATAACATGAAACATAGCTGGAGCGACATCCCCAGATCCTGCATCTACCTGCTCCGCACTTGTGGCAGTTAACACCGGCTGCGGCCTCTTCCGCTGAGGGTGCGGGTGCGGCTGAGCTCGTTGCTACAGTAGAGCTCCATGTGCGGCCCGAGGCTGATGATACTACCGTGCTCGAGCTGACGAGATATGTGTGGGAAAAATGTACCGGAGCGCTCGGTCGGGAGCATTGCGGTGGAGTCACAGTGGGAGTTGTCCGGGGATGATGGTAGGAGAGGGGGGGATTGCTAGTAGTGGTATACGTGGGAGCTATCGTGGTCTCTTTGTCGTTCGTTTTGGGGCCGTATATATAGCCTTGTCGCTCATTCGATGCATCTATTTCCAAGCCCTTAGAGGCGTTCATTACGTTTGCTTTTTCTTCGTCGTTACTCGCATTATTATCGTACCTGTAAATGGAAAAGGGTTTATTTCGAGGGCTTGAGTCGTAATACGACTTTGTGTGCTTCGGACTGCTATGAATTTAGGCGCCGTGATCGAAAGCTGCTCGGGTTCCTAAAACTCGGAGGCGTTTCTGCCTGGATACTGGATACTGAGCTCAGCGCACTTGCGTTTCCGTTGCTCCTCTTGTTTTATTCACAGGAATTACTGTTGAAATTTGAACGGGGGGAATGGTTTGGGGGTTGTAGCGTGTCAGAGTGCCCGGGGAAAAAGACATGTGCTTATTCGATGCGAAGTGCCGAGCCCAATATAAATCTAGCCTATTACATAGGCGCAGGGAATTAGGCCATCAATGCGATTGTTATTGAGGAGGAATAGTGTTGCCACAAACTATGTCGTCGTCGTCAATTGCGCTAATATCGTGGTTCGTGACAGTGGCTATTTGAAGAATGTGTGTGGCTATCACAACCTGCCTGCGGATGCGATGGCTTTGAGCCAAGGAGTCTGTCCTACGTACGGATGTGACTACGGTTCTGTGAGCTACATTCGCGGAAGGCGGTACATATGTATTTGACTGATATCGATGTTCCAGTAGTTGTCGCGCCGGATTAACAGTGAAGGCCTAGAGCCTCGATGAATCGGAGGCCCACATTAGCTTCCTCGTCCAGCTTTAGTAAAGGCTAGTGATTTGGTTTTTGCCATTTGAACCACCGCTGTTAGAAATCGGGAGATCACAGCAAGATCTGCTGCTTTGGCCAAGCATCCTCGTCCCCCGTGAAAGATGGTGTGTTAATATATATATGATCTCCGACAAATAGCCACCTTCACTTGACCTTCGCGGCTAGGCTTAACTACGGGCTCATTCTTCATTTCTATGACTCACCTTTGTTTCACCCCGTACACGATGTGCGCCAATGGAGCAGTACCGCCATAGACAATTCGCGCTGTCAACGGAGGTCGAAGGACGTCTTCCAAAGGCACGATGCCAAAGAGGCAGACCACGGCCATTGCTCTCCTTTACTGTGAATCTAAGGATAGGCGAACCTAATCTCTTTGCGCGGTAATGAGCCCATCCGCCACTGTTGCCGGGGAACTGCACTGCGAGGGGTATCAATTTGGGGTCCATAATGCAAATGCCTGCGTGACCATTTGCAATATCCATTGCCCAGAGGTTGGCTCTAGGATGTTTCGGACTCGGCGGAATATATCTGAAACCAAAAGTTGTAGCAGGCTCGGAAGACATCCCGATAATCTGAGAGATCTTGCTTGAATCTTGCCCACATTCAGCAGCCAGCACAGGCATTCACCTCCGAGACGTGGTCGTGCGCAGCTTGTTCGCGGTAAAGGCAGCAAAGCCCTTGACCCCTGGGCGTTCCCAGTGGCTTCTGGCACGCCCCAGAAGGTCAGGCGCCGGTTTCCCCGCAAAAAACGCTGGAGGCGCATTGCGTGATATCATATCATGCGCGTTTAGGGAGTTGATATCGGAAGGCCGGAGCTCGAACCGGATGCAAATATGCGCACTGTTCTCCTGGGGTCTTTTGCAGCCTGCCCACCATCTTGCTCATCGTCTGCGCCGGTGAAGTCCCAGTCTTGCTCGTCTGCGATCCCCCATTATTATAAGAGATGTCTCAAGTTGCCACCGCCTTGCCAATGATGGGATCTCCTCCAGAGCCCGGCGCCTCATCTTCCAAGAAACGACCCTTCGAAGATTTGGAGAGCGAGCGAATGAACGAGATCATTAGAAAGGTTACGGGAGAAAAAGACCCCATTCTCCACGAGGACAAACGCAAGCTCAAAAAACAGAAGAAGAAACGCGAAAAAGAACCGGTGGGCTGCCATTAATTCCCAGCACATTTTATTGCACCAGCTGACTCAGATTGACCGTTGAGCAGCTGGTATCGCTGCCATCTTTTGCTTTCCAAGCGTCAGACCTTCGATCGCGGACGCAAGCAGTATCCCTAGACGTTAGTGCCGTTTGCTCAATGAAAGACTTTAACGCTCACGAATAATTGCTTTATCTTTCGTGCTCGAACCTCAGGAAGTTCGCAGCATAATCGTCGGTATCGCAACTGATGCCCCCGCTCAGACACTCCCAAAGTTTCTGGCGTGCAATGTTGTATAATCATTTTCCTCCGTGGTGGTATGGTACTAATCTCGTTGCCACTTAATAGAACCGATCCTCTATCAAGCGCACTGTTCTCCTCTATGTCCCTGGTATCTCTCCCGTTTTGTTGGGCCTTCAACCTGCCCCAATCTCGGCTTCGCACGAATCTTCGGCCATCGTGCATCCCGCGTCTCTCTTTGCCGCCCGCCCACCGACGCCTGCACAGCCTGCCTCAGCCCTCAAGCTCGCTCCGGCTTTCCCCCTCCCGCTTCCCCGCGCATGCAATTGTCCACTTCCGGTCATGACTAATCTTTTTTCGCACGCTTGCCCCACTCGTGCACCCGGGGATCTCACACGGATAGGCAATATCCTTAATACGCTCCTCGTCGGCCCATCCACAGTCCCAGCAACAGTTTATGCTAAGGAAAAGGATCAAGACAAAGATGATGATGGGTGGACTGAAGTCAAAAAAGGGAAAAGAAAGGGCAAGCGAGCTTCGCAAAGTCAGGAAGATTCAACGCCAGTCCCGCTCTCCGCGCTCGTTCTGTCTCCTATGGAGCTCGCGAGCGAATCGTACATGGTCCCATCGTATCTTCAGTCATCCTCGTCTTCGACGGCACTACCATCTCATGTCACGCAAGATATCTCGATAGCTGCCAACGGGTGGAACGCCCGTGGTGGTGTGCCGGTACACACCCTAGAATGGGTTGAAACGCCACTCTGTGCGCCTTCATCAGACGGCGACGAAGATGAAGATGAGGACGACGAGACAAAACAGAAGGTCTTTGCGATAGATTGCGAGATGGTGCAAACCGACGAGGACAAGGAACTGGCCAGGGTTTGCGTAGTAGATTATTGGACTCGGGGGGTAGTATACGATCAGCTCGTCAGACCAACACGTCCGATCCAGGACTATCTCACCCAGTAAGCGTCTCACCTCTTATTGCCCTTTTGTTTGGGCTAAGCACTTATGTTACAGATTCTCTGGCATAACTCCTGAGATGCTTGAATCCGTCACCACGACACTTGCTGACGTCCAGAAGCATTTTCTCTCTACTCTCATGATTGATTCTCGTACGATCCTAATCGGGCACTCTCTGAGCTCTGACCTAAGGGCGCTGAAGCTGGCCCATCCTCGGTGTATCGATACATCTGTGTGTTTCCAGCACACACGGGGCCCTCCGAGCAAGCCTGGGCTGAAATGGCTCACACAAAGGTGGCTTGGACGAGAGATCCAGATGACTGGGGGCAATGTCGGCTCTGGAGCGGGTGGGCGAGTAGGGCACTGTCCAGAAGAAGATGCGCTGGCCTGCGTGGATCTCCTTAAGAAAAAACAGGCACTTGGTGAGCATGGGACCCATGTATACGACATTCATGTCTTATCGCGAGCCTTAATCTGTTTCAGGGATGAGATTTGGGATGTTCGAGCGTCCCCTCGAGCAGATATTCGAGACCGCAGCCAAGGCGTCAAAAACGTCTGTATATGTCGGAAGCGGCGCGGCCACGTTTGGCAGCAAGGCTACTCTTGCAGTGGAGTGTGAGGGAGATGAAGAGGTATGCCTTTGCGCTTGGTCGATCTTCCGAAACTCGACCATGGTTTACTGACAATTTTTGCCTTGGGCTAGGTGATGGAAAATATTATTTCTGCCCTTCCAACACACGACTTTGCATTTGGCCGATTGCAAGGCCTTTCTCGCGCCTTGGGGTGGACAGACCCCGCAGCGCACGCTCATACACAACCACCGTCTTTATCATCACCCGAGGTCCAGACCGCGCTCACCACGCTCAATGCCCAGCTCCAGAAGATCTCCGGATTCCCACCTCACACTGCTATCGTCATCCTCACTGGCTCGTCCGATCCGCTGGAGATGGCGAGATTGAATAAGAAAAAGCATGCTTGGGATGCGAAAGTCCGGGAGGCCAGGGCGGCGGGGAGCCATGATATCGATGTTCCAGACGAGGACAAATGGACGACAGCGGACGGGAGGGCGCTGGAAGATGAGTGCGAGAGGACTAAGGCTGGTCTGGTCTTCTTTTGTATAACTCTCCCCCGATGAACATGCCATACTTTGTCTCATTTTTTCATGTTTCGCGTTTCGCGTTTTTGTTGCATCTATATTCTAATATCTAGCTGTGCCGTGTTTGACCGATGCTGTCTGTGTATAGGTTTAAATTGTTTGCTCTCTCATCTGGTGTCAGTACTAGCGGGCGGAATTTATGTGTATGGTTTCACGAGCTTTAGGTTTACAATCTCGTACAAGTGCATGCACTGCATGTGCCCCACAGCATTTCTAGATAGGTACACGGTTCTTTGGACGGATGCTTCACACAGATCAATATTGTCGCTGAGACGCAAAAAAAAAACGCTGGCGTTGAGTCAAGCACAAGCACTTTGCTCATGTAAAGTGGCCTCTCGGATGCAAGACATAATTACCACGTGACGACCTCACCTCGCGCTTTGCACTCTCGTCAAGTCTCGAGTCTTGGGCTCGTTTCTTTCCATTGAACGTTCTACTCTAGTGTTTGATACATAAACAATCTGGAGGAAACAAAGCAGAGCCGCACTTCAGCCGGGTGAGTCGCGTCATGTCTAGGTGGCTCGACGCCTTGTCGTTATAGGATGTGCTTCAAACATTTATGTCTCTGGGGACTCCGTGGTACAAGGAGAAACCAGCTTGGCGCTATGATCTCAGCGCCGAAGCTTAGTAACCGAGAAATTCTTTGCTTAATAACCTTAAAAACAGGATGTCTCAGGCAGCCTCTATGATGCGGATGGCGTCGCTCGTGAGCTGGGTCAGACATTTTCGTTTCAGGCCCTATTTCCAAGGATGCACGTCGACAAGTCCATGTAGCGCTGTGGGAGCTTCAAAGGTGGGCCTGTGATGGATAAATAGCGTCCCATCCCTTGCCGAAAGTCTATCGATCGTCGTCTTCGCCCTCCTCCGATCCGATATACTTGCTTCATTATCACCCTCGCCTTCGCCTACCTACCCACATCATCCAACATGACTTCGACTTTCGATATGCCTTTTGCCCCTCTCGCTGTCGACTTCGACAACGTGGAGACCTACCTGAACATGGACGCCTTCGCGCCTAGCGAGCCTTTCGTTCAAGATTCGATGCTTGATTATTCCTTCGAGCAAGTACTTCACCCTTCCGCCGTCGATAATGGTGTGTCTCCATTCTCGATCATCTTTCGCAGGCCTTGTTCTCGAACTAACCCATCGATCTTCTTCCAGCCGACGAATTTGCGGGGGAGTTCCACCACCAGGGTTGTGCCCTCGAGCCCGAGCTCACTGTCGCCCCTGCGTGCGTATTCCTCTCGAAGGCTAAGGACACCCCGTGCATGTCCTTCGCCGAGCTCATGGCAGCCGAAACCGAGTCATTCTCCGACATATTCTCCGAGGCGTCCTTCGACTCCTCGTCCTCCGTGTACGACGCACCCTATCTCTCCGACACGCCATCCCTGACTTCCGACTCTGATGAGTCTGACGAGTCTGACTCTGTGCTCAAGCTCGAGCCCGTGTCGCCCACCTCCGTCGCTAGCCCCACGACGTATTCCAACGCGTATTACGAGCGTCTCCTCGAGTCGTACCACAACTTCGTGCCGCTCCCCTCTGCTCCTTCTCCCTCGCAGAAGCGCTCCACCGGAGGAAAGACTCTTCCAGGTGCACGCGGGTTTGCTGCCGAGGTAGCTACCAATGCTGAGTGGGTTTCCTCCCGCGTCAGTTCGTGGCTCGAGTCCACACACGCGCCCGTCGAGGACAAGAAGCGGAAGCGCGATGTTGATGAGGAGGAAGACGCCGATCCCAAGGCCGGGCCCTACCCCACCGCCCGCGTTCCCACTTCTACACCCGCTGCTACCGTCGAGCGCCCCGATTCCTCCCTCCGCCGCACCTCGCAGTCGAGATGCTTCACACTACCTCCTGCCTCTGCTTTCGCGGCGAGGCCTACCAAGCGTGTCCGAAGCTGGACCCCCCAGCAGGTCGCGGTTGTATAAATATCCCTTGGGAGTTGTATCGTGGTGTACCATATCACTTTTGTATTCTTTCTCTTTCTCTCTCTTTTGGGCTTCTTCCTTTCTGTTCTGTCAATACTCGTGTATTACCATCATCCAACCCAAATTAATCCAAATCAATTCTGCAAAGACCCACCAAACCGCAAATCTCCGCTCGATCTATCAAGGCGTTTTTGTGTGAAAACACAAGTAGTATGGCGCTAAACGTCCCATAAAAGTAGCTCCTAATATAGGGACCTTTTCTTCACCTCTGTAAGTCGAATGGTCCCTCAGAGTCCAAATCTATTCTTGGTTTAGAAACCCGGGGAGTATGGTAGCTGCTTGCTGGAAAAGAAGCTAGGTGCCCGATCATTGACTACTATCGCAGGTCGGGAAGTGCAAAATTTTGCACTTCCCGGTCCTCATTATTTGGCCGCACATTTTCTCCTCTAATTCTGGCGCAAAAGGGGAAATATTTTCCCCACCGAAAGCCCAGCATCTCACCTTCGTGCTGGTGTACTCAGAAATGCCCCTGTTCGTGGTGTGCGCTTGCAGTCGCGAATCCGCGTCGGGGGGTCGCGCAAACTGCGGCTGTGCAAGGGAATTGGTTCCGAATTGAGCCAATTGACGCAGTTTTCAAACGATCCATCCGTATTTGGGAAGCAAGCATGACCGATCCTGCGGCTGTGCTCCCCCCGAGCACAGCCGCAGAAATTTTGCACTTCCCGGTCCTCATAGGAAAAAGTTGAGGTTTCTGTGATTTTTATTACATGAGGTGAATCGGAAGGCCAAAATACATAGGATTACCAAAAAATACGGAGTCTCGCCGTGTTGTGGCCGAGTTATTCACAATCTCGCAAAAATTTTGCACTTCCCGACCCGCGATAGTACAGCGTTAAACCGTGGTTGTTATCCTGTGCGCCGCGACATATTCTTCGTGTGATCATGCTAGAGCACGCATCAAGCAGCTGACGCTGTAGTTTCTTACATAGCTTTCCCAAGGTAGACTAAGAATACAACGGACTGGAGCCTCTGTACTTGGAGGATCCCATCCGTTGTCGTACCTGCGTGCGGAAGACTAATAGCCTATACACGACTATCTCCTGAAGGTACCCGACAGTCTTGTCAAGATATGGCGACGCAAAAAGTGGGAGTGGGCGGGTGGTGCACGGATGAATGCGAAGTTTCTCTCGATGCCGAAGGCGTAACACTGAAGTGCGTGGCCTAAACCGGCCTTAACTGTAGGCGTGAAGACCCTGGGCCGCGTGAGACAGCAACCTACCCAGTACACCACGACCATATAGACAGCGTAGACGACGTACTCGTCCTTCGAGTGTGGAAGCAAGAGTAAATTTAAACCAGATAGTACAGACTTGGTGGGCACCAGCAATCGTCTACTAAGACCGATCGGACATTGGCGGTGTGGCACTGAAGCCATTCATTTTCTATAACGCTGCTTTGGAAAGCAAATTCCCAAGTCTCTTCTGTAAGCCGCATGGGAATGTGTTTGAGGTGTTTTCGCCGCTGAGATAGGGGGCCAATCTGGGCTCAGCGGAAACTCAAAGAAAATAAGTGCGAAATGGTCGAGATCGTGGCACACCGGCAGCCCACAGGCTCGGTTTTCTACAGCGATTTGATTACGGTCACTTCGCTGGAGACGTGGACCTGCCCTATAGAGTCATTTCAACGCGAGGATGAAGCCTTTTGACATCGAAAAGAGGCCGCAGCAAGGGGGATAGATGACTTCGCCGGAAGCACGTTGAGCGAGCCTGGTGTAGGCCTCGTTTTGGGAGTTTTGAGCGGAGATTCTTTTGAGAGTGTAGGCTTTTACAGCTGGGCAGCGGGGCCTCTATCTCGTAAAGCAAAGTGATTTATTGTGAGCTGGCGAATAAAGTGGTTCAAAAGTACGTTCAGAGGTGCATTTGTCCAAGACGAGGGCCAAATAAGCAGCTAGCACCAAGGCGATACTTTATACCCCAGGTCGAGGACAGCGCAATGTTGCGGAAGATGAGGAGGCGTCGGGCACATCGGATCTCTCTGGGGCGTGCTCCCATCGATAGCAAGGTGGCTGGCAAAAAGGAAAGGCAGCGAATAGACAAATCCTGCCTAGTTCTGGGCGGCGAGGAGGCCAAAAGCGCGCCGCAGCACTAGTGGGGCCTGCAGATGGGATTCCACGCTAGATCGCGGCGATGGACAAGCTCAGTCTTTTCGCGGCGAAGCGGGGATTACGTAATCAAGTAGCCGTGGCCCGTCACCGCCAAAATCGCGCACGCCGTCGCGCGATTTACGCCAGAGCTTACGATTTTCGAGCCTCAGGCCACAGCAGTGAGCGGATTGTGCGGATCGACGGCCGCCTCCGATGGCGGAGTATCTCCTGGCGTCGTACTCACCGCCGGCGACGATGGCAGCCAGCGAATCGACTTTCCACTAGCGCGCTGCGTTGCCGTCACGCTCCACCGCGCCTGCATCTTATCGCTAGCATCGAGCCACAAGTTCAAGTGAGCCGAACCGACCCGAACCGATCATGCTATTACACGGCAATCTCTGTATGTGTATTCATGTGTAATAATCGTGCAACCCCGAGTTTGATGCAAGCGAGTGTAACAGCAACTTCGACTTTACTTAGGAAATCAATAGACAAGAGTGGCTTCCATCAGGCTCACCGAAATCTCACTTAAATGTGCTACTTCGAGCCCTGGGATCCCCCCAAGCCCCCCCCCCCCCTACACGTATCTGAGAGTGTTCGCCCACGCCTTGATTTCGCGGTTTTCTCGCTCTCCTCATCATGATTCCCAAGCTTATTGTCGAGCAAGCCAACTTCTACCGCATCCACGTCGTCGCCTTCATCCTTTTGCCTCTCATCGGCAGTGGCATCTTCTATGGCGCAAATGGAGAATTTCCCATTTCGTTCCTCGACTCATTATTCATGTGCTACTCGGCAATGACACAGACAGGCCTGGCGACCGTGAACATGAGCACATTGACAGGATTCCAGCAATGTATCTTGTTTATATTAATGATGATCGGTGACACGGTAAGCCTTGTTCTTTTTGCGCTTATGGCAGGGTGCTGAGCATTCTCTGTGGCATCCCTAGACGGTCGTCTCGATGGTTATGATCCTCGTTCGAAAGTAGGCGTCTAATGCCACCCCCTCGTGTGACTGAGCTTATGCAGCAGCACCTAGGTACTATTTCCGGACACGGTGTCAGACTGTCGTCCGCACACAACCAAACATCTTCCATCGTACCATGTCAAGGATTTCGATTTCATCCCCTGTCGCCATATTCCCCTTGCACCGTACCGTAACTGCGGGCACCACTCGTGCGCCGGCCACCAGTAAGCCAACCTTGATCAAAGATATGTCGGACCCGCCCTCGAAATCACTGCAAGGTGACGCCAAGCAAAAACCCATATCTGATCAGAAGACAGGAAGCAATGCTCTAATCGTGCCTCCAAATATTAACGAACGCCACCACGTCCCTGGAGCGCCGTATGATGAGAAGCATCTCCATCCTCCACTCGAGAAGCCTGTTCCAGTCCATCGCCCCCCTCCCTCGAGCACGCGGGTCAACCTCCATGCTTTGTCACCTATTACTCCCACGCCTACTTCTCGTTCTGCTCGCATCGCTCCGGGAGTCGTTGACCCTGCCGAGGCTCGAAGGCAACGTCGTGCGTATACCTCACTCTATGGGGCTTGATGTACTCGTCCTGACCATGATAATACTATCTGCTAGATGAAAACTACTTCCCGCGTACGGGGACCATGATGACCTCTCGCTCCCACCACACCGTCGTGTCTCTCACTGACGCTAAAGAAACCGGCCATGGTGGGTTCCCAGGCCCAGCTAGCCTCATCGCAGCCGTGCTCCGGTGGTTCCTCCCTCGGACTTGGGGGCGTTTGGAGCGGAATATCACAATGCCTCGCACGACAACGTATAACTCTCTCCACGTCTACCGCAATCGCCTCCGTCGCTCGCAGGCGGCTGTCCAGGATCAGAGTGGCAAGTGGTCAAAGGCCGTGTCATGGCTTTCGTTTGATGGGCTGGTCGTTGGGAGGAACTCGAACTTCCGCACCGATGCGTTGTCGAGCGAGCAGCTCGAAGAGATCGGTGGCACGGAGTACAGAGCACTCAAATTTTTGAGCTGGTTTATCCCCGTCGTACGTTGCAGTCTCACTAATATACTCCTGCGCGGCCTGACTAGCATGATGGCTAAACTTTCACCGGACCAGTATTTCATCGGCACTCAGATATTGTCTTTCCTCATATTCGCACCATATCTCATTGCGTCTCCCCACTGGGACTCTGTCTTCCAAGCGCAGTTCCGAGTTGTTCCCAAGGCTTGGTTGGTGCATTCCTTACTAGCACCGCTGTTGCCACATACTCACTTGGTTTAAGGTTTTCCGTGTTTCAGGTAATGTCCTCTTACACAAGCTGCGGACTTTCGTTGGCGGACGAGTGAGTGGGCGTTTTATTCCCACAGTATCGCTTTTTAACAAATAATACCCGCAGGAGCATGATACCTTTCGAAACCATGTACCCAATGATTTGTATGTTTTCTTACCCGTTTTTCCTTAGCCTCGCTTTATCTGAACTTGTGTTTGCGCAGTTTCCATAATGTTTACGCTTTTGGCGGGGAAACAAGGGCTGGTGAGATTGATTTCGCTTCTCTTGCTCTGCTGCAAATGGCATTTAAACTGAAGACGTGCTATTTATATCCAGCCGATAGCGTACGTGCTTTTACTGATGCTACCAAATCCGCAATAAACATATCCTATTCTGTTCTTTAGTCTCCGGGTTTCCATGTATGTTCCTACGCTCAAATCGCGCACGCACAAACTAAAACGCATGTCCTTAACCTAGATGGTTGTGCACAAAAATTGTTCCGAGTGGCTCTCGGATCAATGAGACGCTTCAGTTTCTGTTGGACCATCCGAGACGGTAAGTATCACGAAATCCGTGATCCTCTTTGGTCCGTCTACGAAACTGATCTTGTTTGGCTATCTTGTTTGGCTAGGTGTTTTGTCTATCTGTAAGAGCCGATGCAACCACATCCCGAGGGCGTTGATGTTTATCTCGTGTATTCTTCAACGTACCAGATTTCCGTCTCATCAAACATGGTTCCTGTTCGCTATTCTGGTGCTTTTCAGGTACTTGCCTACGCTAACAGTTACGGAGATACATGCGCTAAGAACTATACACTCTACTCAGTGCTCTTGAGTGGTCGTGCTTCTTTGTCCTAGGTGACGCGCAAAATATCCGCACAGAATCGCGATTGATACTGACAGTGTACCCCAGACAAAGGACTAGGGGCACTGGATTCGTTACCTATTGGTGTGCGGGTCGTCGCTGGGTTGTTCCAAGGACTTGCCTCCAGAGCATCTGGGTTCTCGATCGTCAACGTCTCTGCCCTGGCCCCTTCACTCCTGTTGAGTCCTTTTTAGTCAAATGCCCCCAGCTTCTGACTGGACCTCCCCTTTCATAGTGTCCTCTAGTGAGTTATGCAAGCTTTCGATGATGCCACTTTTTCTTATCGTCGCCTTTTCAGTGTCGTCTTGATGTATGTGGCCGTGTACCCTATCGCGATCAGTATCAGGTCCACGAATGTGTAGGTGAAAAGGGCTCGACCTAGCTGGGCCTATGTAACGTGCTCTTTATAGGTACGAAGAGACGTCCCTTGGGATATTCGAATCGCCACCCGATCAGAAATTCGAAGAGCCAGAACTTGAGGGTTCGCCCGGGGAGCGGGTGGGAAAGTATCTTGGTTGGCATGTTCGAAGACAGCTCGCGAATGGTGTGTTCACTATTGCTTTTGTGTAGTCAATCTTCCGGGGAGATGACACTATGTATATCCTAGACGTTTGGTGGCTAGTCGGGGGTATTTGGCTTGTGTGTGTCATCGAGCGAGATAGCCTCGTGGACCCGGATAACGCATCCTGGTTTAATATATTCCGCATTGGTACGTCCGATTATCTCATTTTTGGTTTGGTTGCATGTCTAACCACCGTAATTTTTAGTCTTTGAAATGGTCGCGGCGTACTCTGGCGTCGGTCTGTCTCTCGGGATACCGACGGTATATACATGGTCATCTCATAAATGGTATGGTGATTACTAAATACCTGTTTTTTTTTTTTTCAAGCAAAACTATTCCTTCTCTGGAGCGCTGCGAAAGCTCTCGAAAATCATAGTGATGGTACTCATGGTTAGGGGGCGACACAGAGAGCTTCCTCTGGCCATTGACCGAGCCAGTAAGCCTCATGCGACTCGTACCCTTGGCGCTATTTTCTGATCTCAATTGCCGCAGTCATGCTCCCGCACGAATTTAACAAAGCGGAGAATGAGAAATTGGACGAGGATGATCGGATGCCACGGTCGACGACACTCTGAGGTTACTCGTATCTTCGGTCAACAGGCATGATCCTATGTATTATTAGATAACTAAATTTTTCTCGTCTCTCCTATCTCCAACCGAATGAAGCCACCTATAGTTGAGATGCGAGTAAGTAAGGGCGTGTTCGGATCCGATTCAAATAAATAAAAACTTACAGATGTCCAAAGCAGCTTTCAAATTTCTGGCCCAAAGAAATAATCTAAGAATTTTTCATTATAAAAATGAAAGCGCATTATTGGGCGGTTGCAAAACAAATCAGCCCATCTAATATACTCATCATTGCATAGAGCGAGTGAAAAATATATGTGCATGACCCTCGAGTGTGAAAGCAAGAGTAGATTTAGATCAGATGATATAGTCTTGGTGACCGTGAGCAATTGTCTACAGTGCCAAGGCTGTTCGGACACCGACGGAGCTAGACTCATGTGGCACGGGCCATTCATTATCCATATAGACCATAGTTCCCCTTCGGAAAGCGTTTTCTTAGGTTTCCTCTATTGGCAGGTGAGACTATGCATGAGGTGATTTTGCCAGCGAGGTATAGGGGCCTGTCTGCGACTGGTGGAATACTAGAGAAGGAAAGCGCGAAATGGTGGAGATTATAGCATAGTGATAGCCCACAGGCTCAGTTTATACAACGATCCCGTAGGTCCACCTCGCTGGAGACGTGCTCCATCTCAATGGAGCCACCTTGACACCAAAAGGTACTTATTTCCGAGCACGTTGAGCGGGCTTGGTGTAGGCCCCATTCAAAGATAATCAAGCGGAGTCTTTCGAGCATGTGGGGTTTACAGCTGCGCAGCGAGGCTTCTGCCCGCGAAGCTGCGGAGAGATTTACCGCGACCTGATAAGTAAGGTGGGTGAAAAGTACGCCCGGAAGTATGATCTTTAGAATTGCTCGAGGCAAGGGTGAGGCAAGTAGCCAGTATCGAGACGATTCTCATACTAATCCAGGAGTTCGGGATTGCAAAGATGGCGCAAGATTGTCGAGACTCGAAGGCCAGGAGGCATCCGGCCAACGGCACTGCGGACCCGGCGTCGTATGATGTTTAGAGGATTTGGTGTTATTTTTCATGTTTCAGCTGATGTGACGTTAAAGTGGTAACGTCCTGTTCAACGTCACAAGCATATTGAAACCTTCAACGCATGAACCAAATGCATCTAACTACAAACACCTGGTATTGATACTCCAGCGCCTCAATTGCATTAGTTTGAACCAGCAAAAAGGCATTGTATTTTTCTGACTTAGTGAGGCAAACTCGCGCGCAAAGGCAAACCACACTTCAAGCCAAAATCATGATTTCGAGATCACGCGCCCTCCTTGTAAGCCCAAATCGAGCACCGGGCAGGAGCGGTCTCCAGCACAGCCTGGCTGGGACCCCAACCGAAGCAATATAACACCGCGTGCGCAGCAGCCACTTGCGTCACTCCCGCACGTCCCACCACCACCATCTTCTCCCCCTCTTCGCCATCGCCGTCGCCCTCACCCTCACCCGCACTCCCAACGCCTCTAAAGCTCGCCAGATAACGAAATGTACCAAGGTGATACCCCTCAAATACCAAGACCATGCGACTGACTATGTGTTTTACTACGCTCCAGACAACCCCCTCTCGCGCCCAATCACTCCTGCCTGCCCCACGCTCAGAGTACTTATGGGTGGATTATGGGATTTAGGGTTAGGTGTGATTTTTTGAAGTACCGTACACATGTATATAGCTAGCATTAGTATATATATTTCAATATTGATTAATTAAACCCAAGTGCGCGATTAGGTGACCTGAGTACCCAAGGGCTAAAATGGAACTTCGCTTTCAGTGGGCAAGAATACATGGACCAGCATTACATTTTGAATGTACAAAACACTGGCATGCAACTGGCAAAAAAGCGATGATTCGGACAGGTTCAATGTTTCCGGAGAGGCAATGCAATCCCTGTTTAAATCTCAGAAAAGCACTGATTTTCAATTACAGAAACTATGTTTATCGCACGATCCGATGGGATATATCAACGGATTCCGGGCTCGTAGTGCGGGCGCATCGGATCTTTTGGGAGGGTGGCCCATCAATGGTAAGGTGTCTGAGAAAAAGCAAAGGCAGCAAATGAGCAGATTCTGCCTAGCTCTGGGAGGCAAAGAGATCCGCAGCCCACCGCAGCGCTGCAAGAGCCTGGGGGTGAGATTCATCGGTGCCAATCTTCCACGCCATATGAATCATGAGCATCGCAGTGGAAACGCTGATGGACGAGCGGATACAAACGCGAAAGCGGGAATTATGTAATCAAACAGTCGTGGCCTGCCAAACTCACCGCCAAAATCACGCACGCCGTCGCGTGATTTACGCCAGAACATTGATCTACGGCTTTCAAGCATCCTCAGACGACGGCAGTGGTGACTGGAGCGGCCTGCGCGGATTGACGGTCGCTACCTATAGCGGAGTACTTCCCAGTGTCTACTTGCCGATGACGGTGGCAGCCAGCGACTCGACTTGGCATCAGCGCGCTGTGTTGCCATCACACTCCACTGCGCCTGCATCTTATCGCAAGCATTGAGCCACAAGTTCAGGTGAACCGAACCGACCCGAACCGAAAGTGCTGTTACATGCCAATATCTGCATGGGTATCATGTGTGTTAATCGCGCAACTCCGAACTTCGAAGTCTGCGGAAATGGGTGCAGTAGCAACGGTAACTTTACTTGGACGCCGATGGACAAGAGTGGCTTTTGCTCAAGTATTGCTTAAATGGGCTGCTTTGAGCTCTGTGATCCCCCAAGTCCCTCTCACACGTACTTGAGAGTCCCCGCCCACACCATCAGTTCCTTGCTCTCCTCATCATGATCCCCAAGTGTATCATCGAGCAGGCCAACTTCTATCGTATCCACGTTGTCGCCTTCATTATATTGCCTCTCGTCGGTAGTGGCATTTTCTATGGCGCAAACGGAGAATTTTCCATCTCGTTCTTCGATTCTTTGTTTCTGTGCTACTCGGCAATGACGCAGACAGGCCTGGCGACAGTCAATCTGAGCACGCTGACAGGGTTTCAGCAGTGTATACTCTTCGTATTGATGACAATTGGCGACACGGTAAGCCTATTTTCTCTGCGCTCTTGGCAGGGTACTGAGTGTCCTGTGTGGCGTCCCCAGACAGTCATCTCGATAATTATGGTTCTGGTTCGAAAGTAGGTGCTTAACACTTTTCGCTCGTGTGACGAAGCTTATGCAGCAGTACCTAGGTACTATTTTCGAACGCGGTGCCAGACTGCCATTCGCACACAACCAAACATCTTCCATCGTACCATGTCAAGGCTTGCAGTCTCGTCGCCTGTCACCGTATTCCCTTTACACCGCACCGTGACTGCCAGCACCACTCATGCGCCAGCCATCAGCAAGTCAGCCTTGATCAAAGACGTGTCGGACCCGCCCTCCAAGACACCGCAAGGCGATGTCAAGCATAAGTCCATATCTGATCAGAAGACGGGAAGCAATGCACTTGTCGTACCGCATGATGAAAAACATTCTCCACCCGAGAAGCCTGTTCCAGTCCATCGCCCCCCTCCCTCGAGCACCCGGGTCAACCTTCATGCTTTGTCACCCATTGCTCCCACGCTTACTTCTCGCTCTGCTCGCATCGCTCCGGGAGTTGTCGACCCCGGAGAGGCTCGAAGGCAGCGTCGTGCGTAGTCTGCTCCCTGTTTTTAGCTTCAGATACTCAGAATTCTAATCCTAATACCATCTGCCAGATGAAGGTTACTTCCCGCGTACGGGCACCATGATGACCTCCCGCTCCCACCACACCGTCGTGTCTCTTACCGACGCCAAAGAAACAGGTCATGGGGGGTTTCCTGGTCCAGCTAGTCTCATTGCTGCTGTGCTCCAGTGGTTCCTCCCTCGAACGTGGGGGCGTCTGGAGCGAAATATCACAATGCCTCGCACGACAACGTACAACTCCCTGCATGTCAACCGCGATCATTTTCGTCGCTCGCAGGTGGCTGTCCAGGATCAGAGCGGCAAGTGGTCAAAGGCCGTGTCGTGGCTTTCATTTGATGGGCTAGTCGTTGGGAGGAACTCGAACTTCCGCACCGATGCGTTGTCGAGCGAGCAGCTTGAGGAGATTGGTGGTACGGAGTACAGAGCACTCAAATTTTTGAGCTGGTTTATCCCCGTCGTACGTTGCTGTCTCACTAACATACTCGGGCGCGACCTACTAAATGTGCCCCCCTTCATTGACCTAGTATTTCATCGGCACTCAGGTCTTATCTTTTCTTATTTTTACGCCATATCTTATTGCGTCGTCCCGCTGGGATTCTGTCTTCCAGACGCAGTTCCGAGTCGTTCCCAAGGCTTGGTGAGCTCACTTCTCACAAACGCTGCTGCCGCCTCGTGCTTATTTCATCTCGAGGTTTTCTGTGTTTCAAGTGACGTCCTCTTACACAGGCTGTGGACTTTCGTTAGCGGACGAGTTAGTGCGCACCTTTCAGCCTTGAAATCGCTTCTAACAAATAAACAAACAGGGGCATGATACCTTTCCAAACCATGTATCCAATGATCTGTGCGTTCCCCTACATATATTTGCTCAATCCCGCTCTATCTGAACCAGTTTTGCACAGTTTCCATGATGTTCGCTCTTCTGGCGGGGAAGTCAGGACTGGTGAGATTGATTTTATCTCTTTTGCCCCCGCTGTACTAAATGGTATCCGGATCAATATCGTACTGTTTATATTCAGCCGGTCATGTGCGTACTTTCATTGATGGTCTCAAATACCCCAATAACCGTATGCTTTTCCGTCTCAGTCTTCGGGTTTCCATGTATGTCTTTACGCTCAAATCTCGCACGTACAAACTAATACCTATGTCAACGCAGATGGCTATGCACAAAAATCGTCCCGAGTGGCTCTCGGATTAATGAGACGCTGCAATTCCTGTTAGACCATCCGAGGCGGTAAGCATCGGAAAATATATGATCCTCTTCCGTTTGTTTATCAAATTGATCTGCTTTGCCTAGTTGCTATATTTATCTGTAAGGATTGATACAATCATGGCTCGAATACGTTGATGCTCATTTCTCAAATCACTCATTGTTAGGTTTCCGTCTCATCAAACATGGTTTCTATTCGCCATTCTGCTGCTTTTCAGGTACTTTCTTACGCTAACATTCACGGAGCTACACGTGTTGAGGATCATACTTTCTGTTTAGTGCTTTTGAGTGGTCGTGCTTCTTTATCCTAGGTGATGCGCAAAGTATCCACGTAAGATTCTGATCGATGCTAACAACGCACACTCAGACAAAGGACTAGACGTACTAAATTCGTTACCGAGTGGTGTGCGTGTTGTCGCTGGGTTATTTCAAGGACTTACCTCCAGAGCGTGTGGGTTTGCGATGATTAACGTCTCTGCCCTGGCTCCTTCACTCCTGTTGAGTCCTTTTTAATTGTGCCATCATATTCTGACTAAACTCCTCCTTTTATAGCGTTCTCTAGTGAGCCCCATGCACGCTTTCTATGGCACCATTCTTTCTCATAGCCGTCTTCAGTGTCGTCTTTATGTATGTGGCCGTGTACCCCATCGCGATCAGTATCAGGTCCACGAATGTGTGAGTGCAAACGGCTCGACCTAGCTGTGCCTTCGTAACGCGCTTTTCATAGGTACGAAGAGACATCCCTCGGAATATTCGAATCGCCGCTCGACCCAAAGTACGACGAACCGGAACTCGACGGCTCGCGCGTGGAGCGGGTGGGGAAATATCTTGGCTGGCATGTTCGAAGGCAGTTCGCGAATGGTGCGCTCACCACCATTCTTGTTTGATCAATTTTCTGAAGCAATAGCGCATGCCCTAGACGCTTGGTGGCTGGTCGGGGGCATTTGGCTTGTGTGCGTCATCGAGCGAGATAGTCTCATGGACCCAGACAACGCATCCTGGTTCAATATATTCCGAATCAGTATGCTAAAACACACCGATATGACCCGCCGACATTCCCTAATCATGCTATCACTTAGTCTTTGAAATGATCTCGGCGTACTCCGGTGTCGGTCTGTCTCTTGGAATACCGACGGTATGTACATTGTCATCTCATAAGCGTTACGTCGATTGCTAAATCTTCTTTGATTAGCAAAACTACTCCTTTGCCGGGGCGCTGCGAAAGCTCTCGAAAGTCATAATGATGATTATCATGGTTAGGGGGCGACACAGAGGGCTCCCTTTGGCAATCGACCGAGCCAGTATGTTTCGGAAAAGTCTTCCTCTCGGCGTTATTTTTGATTTTGCCTTCTTGATCCAGTTATGCTCCCGCACGAGTTCAACACATCGAAGAATAAGGAGGATGAGGATGATCGGATGCCACGGTCGGCGACATTTTAAAGAACTCCATTTACTCGTATATCCAGCCAAGAGCGCGCTCCTCTGTACTATCAACCAGCTAGAAAAAAAAATTTAGCTATCTCTCCTCTGACCGAACCTCAAGCTCTACCCATAAACGACGTGCCTAGCACACAAGGTTTCGACTTAGTCCGGCACGTGGTTTGAGGAGATTGGAACTCCGATCTAACTCAACAACCGTCTGTCATTACAGCACACTCAGCATCAGTCAGTTACGCCAATGGTTCGACGTTGCAGAGTTTTCGCGCGAATAGCAGTATCGTCACAGGCGAGTGATTTGCGTACAAGATATACGGATCTTCGCAAACGCAAGCTTCACTAAGCAGTTTATTTCGCGATTTGGAAAAAGATCCTTCAATGCAGAACAGACACCTCTGTTTGCGCGATTTGCCTTAACATTCAATACGGGCCGTCGGCGGATTTCGATGTATTCACGTGGCCTAAGTTGAGACTAAGATAAAATTTTACTGCAGAGATTCCGTCATGGCACCTTCATCAAGACTATCTCGGGTGGCTCAGAGACTTGAGAGTGGTGGAACCGGAGGGCTAGAAGCAGCATTCTTTGCCTCTGTGAGCATCGCCGACAGTCATAATAATGGTCAGTTTGGGCTATTTTTGCCGAGGGGATCCGACGTAGTTAATGTCTCAGACGGATGTCTCGCCCACCGCCGTCGAGCGCGCCGATCCCCGAGGCAGTGCCCCGATCGTCGGGATGTCTCACTCTGCGCCAAATCACGGCGCATCACCCCGCCCCTTATGCATGTCATTGACCTCCTGGACTTCGCTGGCCTCGGGAAGCTGCGTTCAAAGCGTATGGAGCAGCATATAAATACCCCCTCTTTCCTTGTTTCCATCTTACCACCGACCTTGGACTTGCACCACCTCGATCGTCTTTGCTTATTACCATCTCTGCACCAGCATCCCCACCATGATCGCGGGCCTCGATACTACTTCGGCTTACAGCGCCGACCTCGACTGGGACATGATCACTCTATTCAACCTGGAGATCCTCGCGTCTACCTCGTGGCTCCTGTACGATCAGCCCTTCGACCACATACCTTACCTTCCCCCAGCCAACGCTGGCCTTTCATCCGCAGCTATTGGTGAGCCACCTTTCTGTGATGATCTCTGACAAACCCCGTTCTAATCTAATCTGGCTTTTAAGACGACGACTTTGTCGGCGAATTGCGCTATCCCTCCCGCAGTCCAAGCCCTGCGCCTGACTGTCAACCCGGCCCCCTCTCCGAAGAAAACGACGACGCGGGCACATCCGCCTCGACTTCTATCTGGGCGGATTCGGGCTACTGGAGCTTCGGCTCGTGGGCCGGCCCCGACTCCGTACCCATCCCTTGGTCGCCCTGCAGCGTCGGGACCCCCCCAGTCTATCCACGCTGTCCCTTCGAGGATTCCCCCCACATTACCTGCCAGCCTCCTAAGCCCGGCGCCGCCCTTGCCCCTGCACTAGCGCCTCTCGCCGACCCGCTCTCGCCCGCGGACTCTGCATGGGTTAAATATGCCGATGCGCAGTATTCTTGGCCTGTCGACGCCGAGGACCTCACCGCTCGCCTCAACGCGTTGATCGAGCTCGAGACATCGTTCGAGGATACCTTCGCCCCTGTCGTCGAGAATGCCCCCGTTGTCGACAGTACCCCTGCCGTCCACACCATCCCCGTCGTCTACACTGCACCCGCCGTCCACAGCTTGAAGAGGAAGCGCGAGATTGACGATGAATATGGGTGCGAGCCTGACAGATTCCGCCCCGTGTGCAAGGTTCGATGCTGCCGTGGCAGTGATATATTCTCTGTTGCCGTGACTATCTATTCCGAAGATAACATAGTTCTCACCGACGACGACATTTGCCTAATTGCCGTCGCCTTCGCCTAATCCCGCCTCTTGCAATTTGTATCTTATAATTTTCTCATTTTCTCATGGGCTCATTTTTAGCTTACCATCGTACTTACGTAATATATAATCCCGCTCGACTTCAAAGTTCTACGCGTGGCGATAGCAGCGTGCCTACAACCACAACGCGCGCTTGGAGCTTGGGCGACGATTCGAACGGCTAGACCACGGGCACACCATCGTTCACCGACGATCGAACGCGCGGACGATGATGGTGGATGACGTCGAAACCAGTGGCAGAAACAAGTTTGACTCTGCCGCGCTCGCTGCTGGACCATCGCTGTGCTCAATGTCATAGGGGGCGCCTGAGACAAATCTGATTCTCGGTGACCGACGTCTTTCGCAGCCTCCCGTTTACACGTCATCTGACGTCGAAACCGAGATGTTTCACCTGGTGTCGCTCACAAGGCTCAACTGCCGAATTTTGGACAAGTCCCATTTCTCCAAGGCTACGCTCTGGGGCTACCAAAAGGCGGGCGTGGGCTATAAAACCCCGCCCATTTCTCTACTTTTGTCCCATCATTCGTCCCCCGTTCGCCTTGGCTTATCTCGCCCGCCTTCTTCCGTTATCACTTTCGCACAACAACACCACCTTTACCCAATAGCCTCGGCATGTCCTCGTACTTTGAGACCAACTTGACCCTCAACGCCGATATTGAATGGCCTATGGTCAACTATCTGAGCATGGACGTGGCCGAACCCGGAATGCCGTCGATGTACGGAGGCCATTTCCTCCCCTACGAAGTTATTGCGCCTATTTGCCCAGTTGAGGGTGAGTCCCCTTTCATGATCTTGCTGGCGGTCTTTGGCTTCTTGCTCACACTTGCATCTCGCTCTTCAAGGCGGCCACATTTTCAATCACTCAGACGATCTCTTTCTCTCTGACAAGGCCTACTGTGCCGAGCCTTCCTTCGTTCCCCAGGACTTCGAACTGTTCGCACACCTCGATGACCTCGCGGCGACCGACGCCGGCTCCCTTCACAGCGCGTTCTCCAGCGGCATCGAGACCACCGCTTCATCGGCCACATCGGCCAGCTCGCTCCCCCCCATCTCCATCTCCACCGAGCCGACTGCCTCCGAGCCACGCAAGTCGAGATTCAAAGCCGTCTTTGCGAGACTCTGCGACTCGTACAAGAAGACCGGCGAGTTCGACGTCCCCTTCCACACACCCACGGCCGAGGAGCTGGCACTTCTGGATACGCCTGCTGCGCTCACCGAGTGGTATCCCGTCGAGGTCCCCTCTGTTGAAGGCTACCTCCCCGTCGAGCCTGTCGATCTTAACATCGTCTCAGCCCGCCTCACGGCGTGGCTCGAGGAAACTCGCCTGGACGAGGTCGTGGTCGTTGAGAGCGGGAAGCGGAAGCGCGCCGTTGAGGACGTGGGAGGAGAAGATCGTTACGCCCGCGTGTGTTCAGTCGATGAAGTCGAGATTTCGCACACCCAGCCCGCGCGCGAGTCTCTTCCCCAGACTCAGCGTACTTTCGCCCTCATCCCTCAAGGCTGCGCTCCATCCCGCCCCCCGCGCCCCCACCTCCGCGCCGACGCTGAGCGCCCCTTCGAGCTACGAGCACGCCCCTATCTCGCGCTGGAACTGGATCCCCGAGCTTGAAGTTCTCTACTAAATCCCTTATGCTGGTGTACGTGTACGCTTGGGAGGCGAGGTGGTTGTAACTTGCATTCTTTTTCTTTTGGTTTCCTTTTCGCGGCCCACTTTTATTGGTTTTATTGGCTTCTTTCTCGTCACGAGTCCTTGATTCCACTCCTCCCCCCTCCCCTCCCCTTTCCCCATCCCCTTCCTCCTTTTCTTTCCCCCTCCTTCTCCGTTCCTCTCCCCTTTCACATCAACACGAATCTTAAAAAAAAACACAATATCTCCCCAAGCATTCTGTGAGAGCGTGCGAAAACAAAAGTCGAAGCCCCGATTTTAAAACGCTCGCAAGTTAGGATCTGCTTGCAAGTTTTCACCAATATTGATGCGCCTCGCGCCGGTGCAGCAAAATACTCAAAACTCTCCCTTCGGGGTGAGCTGGACAAACAGGAAAAGAGATGGTGCAGACACGATCTTCGGAGCCCCTGCCAAACGGAGCGGCTTTTGTCCCTCCGAGGAGGTCAAAAACGCTGGCATTTGGTACGCTGCATGGTTGACGTAGATGAAGGCGAGAGAGAATGCTACAGTATCGCGCGGGCATCAACACCAGGTTCAATGGAACGCCGAACGAGTGGCAGATCGTGGACTATACGTTTGAACGGTACTTACCCGACGTTGAATCGCCAAGCTTATGACGCTTTCGGGCAAAACTTCCTTCGATTTTCCGATAGGTTGATGTTGCTTCAAAGATAGCGCGCGGGCAGAGTATTGAGAAGTGGGAGAGATTTGATTTGATGCAATGAGTTAGAATACAGACTGATTGATGATAATCGTGGTAAAGGGGATGTTGATGGTGGAGAATATGGGATAGGTGATACGGATGGAAGTGATATAACGGCGAGAGTGGGGACGATGGTAGGGATGAGGGTGATGATAAGAATGGGGAATGGGGATGAGGCTGTCGTCAATGGTGGCAATTGAAGGAGGAGAGAAAGAGAAGAAAGGAAAATAGAAACCCAAGTGATCCCAAAAACAAACAAAAGAAGAAAATAAAGGATAAAAAATAAAAAAAATCAACGCCTATCAACGCTCAACCACGGCGAGAGGACTGCACGTGGAAGGATGTATACATGCTCATGTCCTCTTCGACCTCATCCACGGGCGGCATAGCGAATCTCTTGGTGGGGGTGATGGGTGGGGACGGGAGAGTCGAGGCGCCTGTAGCACGACGGACCACCTTGCGCGCGGGCTGAGCAGAAACCTGCGCCACAACCGCGTCGTCCTCCCTTCTCCGCTTCCTGCTCTGCTGGAGATCGCGAGACTTGGATTGTGGTGAGGCCAGGGGAGTGGTAAGGAGCATCGGGGATCGCGAGGAGGCAGATCCTTTGCGCGAGGACGGCGAGGGCGTGGGGTATGCGGCGGACGAGGAGACGCTGTGTGGGCGCGCGCTTCGAGCGTGAACGCGGGGAGTCCGCTGGACGATAAGCCTCAGGGGCACCTCATCCTCTGAGTCCGAGTCGATATAGATGGCGCTCTCCACGTTGCTACCAGCTGCCTTCTTAACGCTCTTCGCCGGGGCAGGCACGGCGCTGCGCTTTGCAGGGCGCGCGGCGGGAGTGTTGGGAACGGTGGGCTTGGGGGTTGGGGGAAGAGCGACGGGGGTGGGCTTGGGAGCCGCGACCGCAGGAAGAGCGAGGCGCGTGGGCTGGGAGGGTAGAGCGAGGGAGAATCCAGAGGCAGCAGGCGCGCTAACGGGCTCGGGGGAGGACTCGCGAGATTCGCCAAAGAGCGACGCGAGGTCTTCGTCGGACGCCGTGGACTGGGCATCCTCAGCGTCGTTGCCGAAGAGGAGGTCGTAGAAGGCGCTGTGGTCCAAATCGTCAGAGGTAGGCGTGACGTCGCGGGGCGCGGCAGGAGTGGCGAGAGTCTTCTCCTGAGGGAGAGAGACGGGTGGGAGAGGGGCCGCGGACGGCTTGGCGACCGTACCGGGGGCGGGGAGCAGGGTGAGGGCGCTCTGGATCGGGGCGGAAGACATCATCACCGGGGAGAAGGTGGTCCCATAAAGCTGGGACTGAGGATCTTGAGTGAGGCGTTGTACTAGAGAGACGATCAGATGTTAGACTCGGAACGAATGGGAGAGGTCTGGAGTACTAGGACGTACCTTGCGCCAAGGCATGTACCAGCGCCGGAGGGAAATCGTCGCAAGAGACCATCACTTGGCTCAAGTCGAGAGGAGCGCGGTTGTTGGAGAGTGCGGAGAGATTGGTGGTAGCGCTCGGGAGCCCGTTGGCGCCGAGGCCGTTGAAAGATTGGTCGACGACGGAGAACATGTTGAGGTGCGAGTCGAGGGAGTATACCGAAGGGAGGTGCGAAGGCAAGTCGGTAGACGGGGCAGACGAAGAGGGCGAGATGGGTGGAAAGGCCAAGGGCGGGCGGGGTACTTATACGGCGGCGGCTGGGCAGCGGTCCCTAGAGCCGCCATCTGTCGGCCTGGACTTGGGCGCGTTCGCAAGCGCAAGGCCGGCGAAACAAAAATGTCTTGAGATGATGTAATTGCGCGCGCGCGTTCGGCGGGGGGCGCCGAAGGCGCGCCGTGCGGAAAGTTGTCTCAGGCGCGTCGCGCGCACGACGTCAGCGCGTCAGCGCTCGTCTGCTGCGTCTGACATCAGGGTGAAACCAGAGCGAAACTCGGCAAGAACTCCGCTGCCATCGGCTTGGCTCTAGAGCACGACTCTACCCTCAGATCCAAAGGTCTCGTCGTCGTCGTCAGAAGGGGCGCATACCAGGATTCAGCAGCGAGCGCTCAGAAGATTGCTGTTTTCATCGCGGTGTAATGTACCGCGCCCTTCGGTTTGTATCCGAAAGTCGGACTTGGCGAAGCTTCAAAATCGTTGCCGGTCCGGCTGACTTGCACGACCGTCTTGGAAAAAGCTGGTCGCAAATTCTTTCGCTGCAAAATGCCAGTATATATATCCGAACGCGAGCTGAGACGTACGTGACTCTGGGCGAAACCGCGTATGCTTACTCTCATCTTTGGTGCCCCCGGTGCCGTCATCGATGCAGACACGCGTATGTGTTGTGTGGGCCTTTGAGACCAAATCTCATGCAGCCCACTCTTGATGGTCATTCTGATGCCAATTCCTTGCTTGGTGCTGGCGAAACAAGTCCCAGGCACAGAGGGCAGAGCCATCCGCAGCTCTATGTAGATGACGAACAGAGCATCATCAAGGGCCGGCGTCACTGCTCTCCGTTTGACTCACTCGGTTTCACGCGCAATACACAGTACATGATGTCCAAACACGTTATACACCGAGACTCGAAGCTCTTCCTGGGAGAAAGCGCTCCAAGTCGATTAGCTCTGGACTCGATCAGTCCCTGACTCTAGACGCAAGGACTTTCGCCGGCATCCATCATTCGGAGGGTAATCTGCTCATTAATCCCAGCATTCTGCGTCCCCTTCATGTCTAGATTGGCTATCTTAACCTCTCGACTTGGACTATCGCAGATTGAAATGATACGGAAGGGGGCCTGGTACGGCCTCTCGATGGCCAGGATCCTACCTTAGTTCATCTCACTCGTCATCTAGCGATCACAACTAGAATGTCTTGCGCTCTCAGTAGTAAATTTCATTCAGCTCTGCTTCAAACGAGTGGCTGCTACGACATGTCTTGGACGCAGCGGCGCAGCTAACGTGAGACCATGTGCTTATTTGGATATCGCAGCCTTGCTTGCAAAGCTTTGTATCGCCTCGCCGCGTATTGCCAGGTCCAACTTTCAGCTGGACATTTTTTTGTGCTGCAATGTTGGCACGGAATTAAGCATCCCAGTTTAGAGTCATCCGAGCCTGTCTGGTCTTACAGCAAAACAGGCGACAAAGATATCGCCACGGGTGTGACACCCTCCGGCCCGGTGATCTCGATACGGTTGACGTTGGCGGGGCGCAATACAACGCCAGCCCGCCCCGCCCGATATAAATTCATCAGATGTATGTCGAGGTCGCCATAGATGTACACAAACCATGTATTGCGCATATCGCCGTGGACCATCCACACGCCGGGAGTGCGCGCAACTCCGCCCGGAGTGACTGACACTGTTTCGGGCTTTGAGAACGAGCTTCGTTGTGCGGCGTGTGTGCTTCGTATTCGGTATCCTATTAAGCACCTATATGCCATCCTTCCTGGAGCTCCTCGAAGCCCTAAAAGACGGACGCGCATTAACTCCTCAGGGCGTAATATTGGTTAACCTCTTTCAATTGAATGAAGTCGGACGCATAGCTTCTCTCCTGCCCGTTAGCCTAGGCGGTTTTGCTGTGAAATATCTTCGGGTTACTCCGGGTTGCCCTGTCGAGTATATCTGAATTAAATGCGCTCAGAGCCTCTTTGGAAAGGCATTATGATTATGATTCAAACGAGTATGGCTTTGGTTATGTTTACTCATAAATGCTCAGATCCGTTCGTTTGTTAAGTCGCTATAGCCAAGCGGTTACGGCGTTTGATTAGAATTTTCTACCATCAAATCCTCTTTGAGGGCGTAGGTTCGAGTCCTACTGGCGACGTTCTGTTTTTGCTTGCAATCAAGCAAACATCTTTTGGATGCCCCGATCCTCCGACGTTGACGGACCCGTAAAATCCGGTCACTGCCACCACCGATATTCGATTTTTCCCACCATTAATTTTCGCACCCGACGGCTCGCTCGTTACCATGTCCTCCAAGCCAACGCGCAGGCAGGCGGCGTCCGACCGAGGTCCATCTGCATCCCAGGCCTCCACATCGTCTGACAGCTATCAAAGCCAAAAGGGGGCGACTGACAACATTGCCAGCCCAGAGCTGCCGCTGCTGCGCTACGCATCGCTCCTCGGCACACATACCGTGCTCCTCCTCTTCTCCGTATTCTATCTCCCGCGCACCACCTTGCTTCCCGGCTCCTCGCCATACGCATCTGCGTATACGAGTGGATCTTCCTATGCCGATCCGCGGACGAGGCAGCACCCGCTCTTGGCGCCGCTGACGGCGAGCCCGGAGAGGACGCTCGGATGGGCGTGCGCGGGTGCCGCGGTGCTGGCGGGCTGGTGGGGAGGATACATGCGAATCTGGGTGGCGGGAGGCAAGATTGGAAGTAAGAAAGAAAATGATAAAGTAGGCAAAACGGACGAGAATGCGCGGAAGGCGAAGCTTGTAGGCGAGAAATTCAAGGTAAGTCGTTTTATGTGGATTTATGACCATCAGAGTTTGGAAGTACATCTTACGTTAATACTTGTTGTTTTATTTGCCAGGTTATGGGAGCTGCGTGGGCTGCCACGCTCGTAGGGACGTTTGCCTTTCATGCGTTTATTGTCCTTTTTGGCGCGCCTCTGACTACGTGAGTCTGCTTTCGCTCGCCTGCTCACCACCCTACTACCTGCTAACGGCCTTGTTCCACTACTTATCGGCGATTCGGACTGTTGACTGATCTGATGGTAGTCACGTCCTCCGCACGTTCCTCCTCTCCCTCCTGCTCTCCATTCTTACGATATACACCGCGGCTTACTCGCTCCCCCTCGAAACGCGCCTTCGGTCCTTCTCCTTGGACAGAGCGCCGACTTCCGTATGGACAAAGCTCTTCTCAGAATTCTCGTGAGCTATTTATGCACTTGCCGTTTCCATTCGAAACAAGGGCCATTTTTTGACTTTAACTTTCGGTGCAGCGCTGGGACGTCCACCGAACGCGCACTGGTATATCCGGTCCTGGGTACGCTGATCGGGTGCTGGCTCGGCGCGTTTGCGCTCCCATTGGATTGGGAGCGCCCTTGGCAGGTATCTAACCCCCGCCCTATCAGCCCCGTCATATACTCTCGCATGTTGACATTGTATCTTTGTATTTGCACAGACGTGGCCTCTCACTCCTGCATTTGGCGCCATAGCAGGGCACATCCTCGGATCGGTGGTGTCACTGGTGATCAGTGGGACGTTGTACTTGGCATCGCTTGACCAGCAGCAGCAGACTCAAAGCAAGGTGGAATAAACCGAGTTACCCCATTTTTGAATGTACCTCACTGCGAAGAAAAAGTCCCAGCTGTGTCATCCCGACCATCCCACCTTGACCTGTCCACGGCATGTTGAGTGGTAAATTGGCGCGTTGTTGCCGCTCGTTGTTCTGCGGGATAGAAGTGCTAATGCCATCGGATGGCGCGAGACTAGCTGCTGAATGAACTTGGTACGCGGATACCTAGTCCCCGCTCAACTCCCCCGTAGTAGAATCTAGCGCATGAATTTGTCTGATATTCTAAAACGCTCCGCGGCGCGAGAGTTTATCAAAGTGTCTAGGATCACGCTGGATTTGCGAGCACCGCGAGATCCCCCAGCGATTGTACGATGTAGCCTGGGACAACCGGGGAAGCATTTGGGCCCGTTATATCCGACTCCTTGGTCACCCCTAAGAAACGCACAAAGAGCGCGTTTAAGCGAGTGTATGGCGGGCGAAGGGATTTGGCTTACCTGTCATGACAAGGAGTGTGCTGACCCCACCCGACTTTCCAAACAATATGTCGGTATCGAGGCGGTCACCGATCATGATCGTGCGTGCGGGATCGAAGTCGTGTCTTTCGCGTGTACTCCATCAACCACCAAAACACCTCTGTGTTCGACACACGAGATACTCACTTTGCCCGAATACAATCCAACATCGTGCTATTCGGCTTTCCGATGCTGACGGGGTCCCGCTTCAAAGCGTACCTGAGCGTCGCGCTTATCGCCCCCGCCCCAGGGAGGATGCCGCCTGAAGCGGGGTATGTCGAGTCTTCGTTGGTTGCGAGGAAGTGGCAGTCAGGGTTGTGCAGGAGGTACTGCAGGGCTTTGGAGATCTTGGTGTAGTTGATTGCTACGTCGAGACCGCAGAGGACGGCGGCGATGGGCGGGGTGGGGTGTGTGAAGGTGGTGAGGGAGAAGGGGGCTAGGGTGTTGTCTGCTGGGTCCTTGGTACCAAAGAGAGTAGATGAGGTTCGGTTTGAGAGTGAGAGGGAGGAGAACGCACGGTGCCGCCCTCGTATTGGATGCCCTCCTCTGCGAGCTCCTGCTCGAGGCCTTCCATGCCAATCACGTACACCTTTTGGTCCTTGGGTATCTTGAGCACGGAGGATATGTACACGGCTGATGCGTATGCCGAGCCGAAGATCTCGTCCTTTATGCGCTCGCTGTGAAATCATTCGGCGTCAAGTATTCGCGCGTGGAACGGACGTACGACGGACGCTTGGATCCCGAGCTTGTCAAACTTTGACTTGTAGTATCGTCGCGAGGAACTCGCATTGTTGGTGACGAAGAGGATGCTCTTGTCTGAGCGCCATCCCAAGACTCGATAAGACCGAAAAGCGTGTGGTGCAGCTAGGAACGGCTCTCACTGTGACTCCTGAGATAGTTGAGCACGTCGATTATGCCGTCGATGACGTCGGTCCCGCGCCAGAGGACGCCGTCGCAGTCGAACATGAACGTGTCGTACTTGGCGATCAGCTCCGCGTACCCCTCGCTCGTCGTCAGTCGGGTGGACATCGTGGATCGCAAGTAGTCGGTCCGGCCGATGCGATGGTGGTCGATCGGCGTGAGTATGCTTGAGCGGCAGCTCCGGCCCTTGTGATCGTGGCTGTGCATCCCCCAAGCAAGGGCGGGGTTTGCTTCCGCTGGCTAGGAAACAACCATGAGTATGAGCTTTGCGTCTGCGTCCCGCGCGCTGGCCGACTACCGCACAAAGGGCGTCCGCAACTCGCAGGACGTGCTCGAGAAAGGCCTGTTTATTCTCCAGGGGAATGGCCTGAAAAAACTCGGGGACGAAGGTGCTCAACCGCCCGCTTCGATGCCTCAAGTCGAGCCGCCTGTCTAACTTGATGGACCTTGTTGTTCTGCAGCACCTGTGTTTTTGGAGCAGCTCGCGTTGGCAGCTTTGGACCTGGGAAATCTGGACGTTGCGGACGTATGTCAGCTCAAGTGGCTCGTGTAATCTTGCCTTGTGGCTTGGGGTCTGATGTCTAGTTTGCAGAAATGCATCACCGACTTGGTATCCCAGTTTCCGGGATCACCGCGCGTCGAGTGTCTACAGGGCATGCGGATAGAAGCAACTGGGAGGCTGAAGGAGGCTCTGCTGTTTTACAAAGACATCCTCAAAGACGACGAGTCAAATGCCGTGGGTTGGTCGTTGCTCATGAGAACAGGGCTGCTTTCTGACTTTTGATCTGCGTTGGCTTTAGATCATATGGAAGCGCCAGATCTCCGTGCTTCGGCAACTATCCCAGTTGGAGGACGCCGTGAAGGAGCTCAACACATACCTTGACACTTTTTACGCCGACGCTGAAGGATGGCTTGAGCTAGCAGACATTTACGCGTCTCTCAACTTGTGAGTGTTGCACGCGCCTCCTGACATTCTGTTTCACTCTGACATGCCAGTAGGTATCCTCAATCTCTCGCCGCTCTCTCCCACGCACTCCTTATATCTCCCCAAAACCCTTTCTACGTCCTCCAGTATGCAGAAACTGCCTACACCGCAGACGACGTCCCACTCGCACTAAAAATGTTCCTGCGGGTTGCTGAGATGGTTGGGAAGGAGGAGCCTCGAGAGGGTCGGAGAGTGGTAGGCGTTGCCCACCGAGCGTGGTACGGGGTGAAACTGGTACGCTCCTCGTCCTATTTTCCTATCCCAAGGTAGAACAAGCATAGCCTGACATCCTATTACGCAGTGCATACGAAGGTTTGCTCAGAATAAGAATCTCCCGTCGGCATCGGAGACCACCCCCCCTCAACACCCACTCTTACTCGACGAGTTGGCGACGGAGCGACTACTCGATGCGTATTCGTCGAGCGGAGATAAGCCTGGAGCGGCTGCTGAGAGTAGATCAGCCGTTTTACGCTGGTTGGAAGTGAAGTGATGATACTGTGCCCTTCTGGCGCCCTGTTTCCCTCGAGGTACCTGATTCTGTGAGGTTCGCTACCATCTCACCCGTTAATTGTACATTCGACGCGATGCTCAGATAGCGTACACATCTATTTGTGGCGAGTAGCCTGACCTTCATGGCTCACCCGTGAACGAAGCATTGCAGTATGAACATCTGCAACAAGGCGGATGCGGTGACGGGAAGTAATTCCATTACACATCCGTTGATCCTGCGCTAGGGCCATCGCCCTCCATCACCGCTCAACAATTTTGACCGTGAAACCGTGCGCTCTTTGCTCTCTCCCTATTGTACCTGCAACCGCAATCGCGGTTAACTCATGATGATGTGAGGTCGAGAGTCGGGACTTGTAACTCCGCCTGCCTCTGCACCACGATAAATCCCGCAACCACCTAGCCCAGCCCCTCGCACAGCACTGATACTGTACCTCATGAAATTTTCAAGCCCAGGCGACCCGCCGAGAGCCCAGTGAACTTAAGCTTGCGCTATGTCTACCCTATCTCGCTCCTTCGATTCGATCCGTACTAAGTAGCCTCCGGCTGCCGCGCGCGCAACTTGAAGTTCGGTTTAAACCCACTGCTCAAGCCCGAGCCGCTACCTGCTGCCGGCGCCTTTCAACGCGCTCAATCCCAATCCCGCAAGCAGAAGTGCTCTTGAACTGCACTACGCGGCGCTGGCTGTACAATGAAAAGACACGTGAATGGTACCGTGGCCCGTATACTGTTATGCACTAATTCGAGCCGCTACCACGTATTGCAGAGCTTTCTCTTCGTCCCCCGAGCCTTGACATCGATGCACTGTGCAATGAGGCACCCAACCGAGTGCAAAACGATCTCACTTCTAGCAGAAGGTTATATGCTGTGATGTTTTTGCAGACTGTCTTGCCTACTTATGCTCGCTGCTATTTCGACATCTAGCTGGGTTCAATCGCGTTTTCCATCTGACCATGGACAACGGGAAGGACGTGGTTGCGCGGATACCATTCCCGTTCTTTGGACCACAGCACTTCATGACGCGCAGCGAGGTTGCCGCGGTGGATTTTCTGCGCACCAAGCTCGGGATCCCAACACCAAAAGTTTGAGCATGGCAGGTGAGCATCGCATGCACAGGGGTTGCCCTAGACGGTACGAATGCACATATCCCACCTTGTATTGCTGAGTCGCGCAGCCCTGGTCTCATAGGCTTCTGCCGACAATCCTGTGGGCACCGAGTACATCATCATGGAGAAATGCGCAGGCGAGCCGCTCGCAGTTCAGGGAGGCATCTCCGGCGCATTCGTGAGCGAAATTGCAGATCTCCACGCCAATTTAGCTGCAATAAAGTTCTTGCAATGCGGCTGTCTGTATTATGAGGAAGATGAGGGAAGACGTCAGTCCTGAACTTCAAGCTCGGCCAATCTACGCTGAGGGTGCCCCCGCGGAGGAATGCTCGGATAGGTTCAGGGTTGGCCCTAGCGTCGAGCGCCGGTTTTGGCGGAGTGAGCGTGTGCATATGGATATTGACCGTGGTCCATGTGAGTCGACCAAGATCTCTTCCTTTTTCTTTATCATTCTAAGCTCGATTATATCCATGTCTAGGGCGCGATATGCATTCGTACATACACGCGATCGCAATGGACGAAATCGGCTACACTTGAAATCGCCACAAGGGCAGATCCAATTCGGCGCGCACCATACTGCAGAACGGCACACCTCTCTGCTCGAACGCTGGCTCCTCTTGGTCCGCCCCGCTATCCTACCGCAAAACCCAGAGCTATATGCACCTATTCTCGGCCACCCAGATCTCCATGTGTCCAACATACTCATTAATACCATAAAGCCAGGAGGTGGTGCGAACACGACCATCGCACTTCCGCATATGACACTCTCTGGAGTGCTCGACTGGCAACATGCAACTACACACCCGCGTTTGGAGGCTGCCGTGCCTGTATTTCCAGATCCTCAATAGAGACATGCAGTTTTTCGAGCTGGCTGGGGAGTTTGAAACGCCAAATGCCCTACACGACGCTGACAAACTTAGCGAAGACGGCCGGGAGGACTTGCAGATCGAACGGGTGCGGGTGAACATGATGTGGCTATATCTATCCAAGAATCCGTGCGGTCCGGCCGGTTCTGTATCTTGCGGACCGTGCACCCAGACAGACTTGCTGCGGTAGGCGATTCACTTTTCGTTGTACTGCTGGGCTGATGGCCTGCCTAACCTAGAGCGGGCTATGTCGATTCTCTGCAACTCGCACGGCTCTGGCGTTCCCGCGCACGAAGTCCATCCGGATTACCTTCATCAGCAACTTAGGCGAATGCTTATAAGCATAGCCTATAAGCGCCCATAAGCGGCTTGCAGGGGTTATATGCTTCCAAAAATTATTTTCTTGCTCATATAAGGTGCCTATAGTGGTCATAAGCACAAGTAAGCTACCATATGCATATACCTAAGTTGCTGATGCCTATCTCGTTTCCGGGGGGACCGGGAGGACCGGGAGGAGTCTGTGGATGTTGTAGGACACGAAATGAGATTGGAGAATCTAGTGCGGACGATGATGGCTCGGCACGGTGTCAAGCTTTATGCAGACGTCCAGGTAGCTACCCAAGAGTGTAAGAGGGCGAAAGAGAAGGCGGCGAAGATATTTGCGGGGTTTACGAAAGCGGGCAGGGCAGACGAGCGCACAATGGAATTCTTCAAGCGGATATAGCCTCTGAGAGAGGACAAGTTTGCGGTATCGACCGAAGTCTGCGTGTAACTGCAGTGGGAATTGAGACCCACTACTAGTACTTACTTACCTAGGTCCGTATGCGACCTGCGGCGGTCTTGAGTGTGATGTTACATAAACTGTCTCCAGACAGCTTCTTTCAACTCCCTCCATCTCGATTGCATTAACATCCTTGACGCTAGCCTTTGGCTTCTTCTCCCCGGCGTCGCTGCCCTGCAGGGATTCACCATTGACCCTGCCGCACCGCGATCGCTGGGATATTGGCTGACATCACACTAATTTTATATTCAGCTTCTCGTGGACCCATTCCCAACGACGTTAGATCATCGAGCGACGATGACATAGTGCGCAAGGAGCGCCGTGCGATTCTACGTATTGCCATGATACAACTCGCAACGTAAACAGCTACGTTGGCAAGGTCGATCCACTGGAACAAAAACCAACTCCAGGCGCGGTCGAAGTGCGCGGCATTCTCTAGGGCCGGCCGTCGCAACTCGCGGGAGGGCGAATTTTGCAGTGAATGCCAAGGGCGCTAGGGGCTTGGAAACGCACTAGAAAAGAAGCGTCGCGCACAAATAGCGCGTTCATGGAGCCTATGCGTAAGAAGATACAAAGGCTGGCTGTTTTAAGTTTTTTCTGGCTACCACGGCGCGCCCTTTGTACCATCCAAGTCTCAAGCAGGCGCACCATCTCTCAACGTTCCTTTGGCGCCATTGGCATGCGCTCACCACTTTCTTCCGAGTCCTGCGCGGCGGCTGCACGCGATCGGAGCTAGTTGTTGGTGTGTTTCAAGGGTGCTGATCTTCTCTCGGGCTTAACAATGGAAAATCCCTATGCCTCGCCTCGCCATATTAAAAGGCCCTTTATTAGCTGCCTATCGCCGCCCATGTTGTGGCCGTCGACTTTATGTAATGGCACCTATGCTGCGCGCCGTGTCTGTATAAAAAGAGCGCGTTCGCGACCGCTGCTCACCATACGTTTCCGTTTGCTCAGTCCCCCGTCGACTCGGACGCACTACCCACCTTCTTTACTCCCGACTATCTTTTAAAATGTACTCTCCCATCTCGATACTCCGCTTCGCCGCTGCTGCCGCCCTACTTTTCCCGTCAATGGCTATGGCGTTGAACCCCACTTCAACTCGTGCCACTGGCGCACCTTCGCTCAACCCTCCTGCACAGGGCCTTACTTCGCTCATAGGCGCGCCTGCCGTCAGGAGCATCAATACCAACTCGGAGCGTCTTGCTAGGGGACTTGCTCCTTTACCCCCTCGCGCCATGGCTGGCAGGAGGCATCACGCTCGTCAAGGTATTGTATATGTCTCGAGCATAATGAGCAGAATACATTTAAACATTTGAGCTTAGAGCACGGATCCGGACCTGGGCCCAAGAAGAGCACCCCCTCGGGCGCTCCTTGCCAAACGTGCGTTGTAATTGTCGACGATCATTTGTACACACCTTCTAATGTCCCGATAGTCGTGCCGCTTCTATTGCTATTTACGATCAGAGCGGGAAACAGTTGGGCTACGTCGCCGACGATGTCAACGAGTTCGGAGAGTGAGTGCGGTTGTCGCAGACCCTTTGTTAATATGTTTTACTGACCTCTTTGCGTGAAGATATGTCTCTACGCAAGAATCCATGACGGCTCTTAAGATTTCCTACAAGCAATGCGGGGCAACCGGAGTACCGATTGAGATTACCCAGACTGTAGGCTCTTTTCCGCACGCCTATCATCCAAATCTTGGACCTAACATCCTTCATTTGGAAGAATACGTGCGGCTGCATGCCCTACAAAAATGTCGGCGCCATCCAAGGCTATTCCAGCACCTCGGTTGATCTGGCCGTAGGAAGCTTCAAGTAAGTGTACATGCCATCTGACCACGCACTAGGTTGTTTATATCGGCTTTTCAGCTATCTCTTCGTCGGCGGCGTCACGTCAAGTAGGTTTTGCCTACTAATAACGAGAAGTATGGATCAATCTGATTGGGCTTTCAATAGCGCCGGGCCTTTCCACCCCTGTGAGCGCAGCCAACTCGTTCACTCACACCACCAATATCGCCAAGTCGATCGAGAGCGATGTCTGGGTTATCGATGCCACCACCATGGATCTTTCTATCAAGTGGGTTAACAAGGACGGAAGTAAGTGCCTCTCCCCCTACCCCGACCGATGACGTTGGAGATTCACGCGTTTTTTTTCTGCTCGTAATCAGGCTACCCGATCGTGCACTGGGCATTATCCGGGGGCATCCTCATCGCTACAGGCGACATCTCCGCTTTTACGTCAACCTTCCCAGGCGCAACCGGAGTTGTAAGTTACCTCACTCTCAGTTTCGCTGTGACATGTGCCTAACTCCTGTTGATTCTATCACAGACGCTCAAGGTTGTGCCCGCTATCTGATAATCGGACATTTGTTTTTGCATTTGGACAACTGCTGTCGAGTCGCTTTGCTTTTTAGATAGCCTGGGCTTTGGTGTATGTTAGCTAGCGCCTTATTTTTGAATGCACCCACGTATACTCGCTGAGGTTAGATACCTCCTCTTACTGTCTAAGAATGTTGGTGTTTTGTGGTTGGGGCGCTCGAGGTATGTAAGGTAGACCTTACGAAGGAATGGGACTTCCGTACTTAGAGTTCTTACCGCTCGTCTTGTCCGCCACGATCCAACTTTCACGCTGCATTGTCTGATCATTTGAGAATTTTTGGCGTTTACTACATCAATCTTTTTGTGCGTGCACATAGTTCACCAGATATCACTCCTTTATGCAGCAGATTCCAACTTCAACACCACCTCCCGCGCCCCAGTCTCAGGGCTGAATCGCTCTCCCTTCTTCACACCTTTTACCACCTGAATCACCCCCGCCCCCCTCGCCAAGAGCGCCACGCTCGCCAACTCCACTTCACCCCCCACAACATCCACCGTCACCTCCGCTCCGCTGCGCCGGGCCCTCACAGCACCCGCCACCTCCGCCCCTCGCCCAGTCGGCACATCCACCTCCACACTCTCCCCGTCCTCCAACTCATACACCCGCACCTCGACGCCCCTCGCGAGCTCGTAGTCCGGCTTCGTCGAGCCCTCGGGCCCGAGGACGAGCACGCTGTTCGGGCGGACCCACAGCGGCATATCGTCCAGCGCGACCTTCTCGCGCACCCATGCCGGCCCGACGAGCGTGCGTGCGGGGTCGAAGAGCGAGGTCCAGGTGCCGGCGGGGAGGTAGTACTCCGTCTCTTCGTCCGCGGGAACGAATACGGGCGCAACGAGGAGGGAGCGTCCGAGCATGTACTGCCTGTCGAGGGTGTGGGTTGTGCGGTCGGAGAGAAATTCGAGGAACATGGCGCGCTGGATTGGGTGGCCTTTGAGGTGCGCTTCGATCGCCTGGAGGAGTCACAGCGTCAGTTTGGTGAGAGACTTAAAGGGAGGAGCGAGTGCGTAATCACGTGTTGGTAGAGATATGGCATCAGGCGATGCTTCATCGCGACGAACTTTGCGAGCGTCTTGGATGCCTCCTCGCCATATATCCACGGGACGCGATACGAGGACGAGCCGTGGAGCCGGGAGTGGGAGGAGAAGAGGCCGAACGCGACCCAGCGGTGGTATATCTCGGCAGGGGGGTGGCCCTACACGCACCAGCGATCGGTCGTCAGTGGAATGAACAAAAAGTTGATTCGGTGGAAGTACGCTCGATTATGAAGGCCTTACCTCGAAGCCACCGATATCATGCGAATGGAATGCGAACCCCGATACCGTTAGACTCAACCCTCCGCGAATGGTCTCTGCCATAGCCTCGAACGTCGACTCGCAGTCTCCGCCCCAGTGCTACAGGCATCCCAGTGCGTCAGCAAATCCTTGCCCAAGAGAACAAAAATATAGGACGTATACCACGGGGAACCTAATAATAAGGTATATCATCCATTATCAGATCACACAATCAAGTCAATTTCAACAGCAAAAATCAGAACGAACCTCTGACCACCAGCAGCGCTTGACCTAGCAAACACTACCGCCTCGTGCTTTCCGAATCGCTTCTCCAAGAGGCTGAACACGAGGTCGTTGTAGAGGATGGGGTAAGTGTTGTGCATCCGCATGGGGTCGGAGCCGTCGTGGAACGCGACATTTACGTGGGGGATGCGCTCGCCAAAGTCGGTCTGGGCGGGGTCGAAAAGAAGAGGTAGAAGGGCGTGATCAGGCACTGTAGGGCTATGACTGGGATATCGAGTGGTTCAAACATTTGACTTGCCTTGAAAGAATCAACACCGAGATCGAGGAGATCGGTCAACTTCCCGGCGTACCACTTGCACGCAGCGGGATTGGTGAAGTCGACGACGCCCATGCCCGGCTGCCATCCGTCCCACCTGTCATCCCGACAGCTGTTTGTCAGACAATATGCGAGGTTAAGTATGGGCGAATGGGAAAGACGTACTGCCATGGTGTCCCGTCGGTACGCTTGATCAGGTACCCGCCTTGGACTGCCTCGTCGAATATCGGAGAGAGCTGGGAGATGTACGGATTGACTAGAGGGAAATCCGACGCGCGTCAGTCCGGATAATAAAATTGTGCGTGTTCATAATAAAACAGGGTAGGGGAACAAATACGCACTCCAGACACAGATCTTGACGCCATATTTGGCTTTGATCTCGGAGAGATACGCTTTGGGGTCGGGGAAGTTCTCGGGGTCGAACGTGAACGAGCACCTATGATAAGTACCCGCCAATACCATTCGACGGAATATGAATATAGTTTCAGCTGCAATAGATAGAGTGGAGGGGAAGAACACACACCATTCGTACTGCTTCATCCAGAAACAATCCAGATGGAAGACGCGGACGTGACATTCCCGCTCACGCATGCCCTCGAGGAAGCCCGAGACGGTTTTGGCGGAGTAGTCGGTGAGGAAGGAGGTGGAGAGCCAGAGGCCGAACGTCCACGATGGCGGGAGGCTATTTATATGAAGAAGGGAAGGTGAGCTAGGTAGAGAGGGAGAGGGGAGAGGTTGTACTTACGCTGGGCGGCCCGTGAGGAGGGTATACCGTTCCAGAATCTACCAATCCTAGCCCACTCAGCCCTCGCACATTCAAAAACAATGAGCCCGAGACGAACGAACCTGCAACGGCGTCTCCCCATAAATCACAAAATATTCCAAGCTCTCCCCCGCCACGCTCACACCCACACGGCTGACCTTCTCGCTGCCGACCTCGACCTCGACCTCGCCAGGGTGATTGATGAAGACGCCATAGCCGCGGTTGGAGATGTAGAATGGGACGCATTTGTACGCTTGCTCGGACGATGTACCGCCGTCTCTGTTCCATATACTCACCGCTTGGCCTGTATCGCACCATGTGTGATATCAATAACGGCCTATATTGATAATGGATGGGACCGTACCGTTCTTGACAAAAGGCCCAAACTGCTCTCCAAGCCCATATATCAACTCTCCCGGTGAGATATTCAGCTCTGAATTGACGTACCGCACCGTCGCGGGCGGGGCGGGAGGGTTTGGATTCGAACTGACGTCGGTAGCCATGGTGGAAGTGTTGGCGGCAGAGTTGAGTGTCCATTGGTGCGGGACGTCGATGAGGGCTTGGTGCTTATACCCCGCGGCGGTGAGGGTGCGTGCGGGGGACCTGAAGGTGATTGTGTACGGCTCGGAAGTGATTTCCGCGGTGAGGCCGCCTGTGGAGAGCTGGAGGGTTTTGTTATCGCTAGTGAAAAGAGAAGCGTTGGGCGCGGGCTGGGCATTGGGGAAGAGGACAATGTTGGGTGCGGGTTCGGTGTGCTGTACGAGCTAACACGTCGGCAGAGATTAAAAAACATAAAGGGTTGTAGTGACTGACCTTGAAATGATCGATGGAGACGCCGATGACGCCCTCAGTGGGAGAGTGCACCTTGACGAGCAGAAGTGGCCCGCCAAGCGTGTCGCCACGGTGTCTGATGGGCTTGGTAGACACCTGAAGGTGGTACGCGTCGTTCTTGACCTCGGAGTGGACGACCTGGAGGCCGTAGTAGGGCTTGACGCCGTGCTTGAGGAGCCAGAAACCGTCGTTGAACTTCATTGGGATCGATCGGGGGTAGTGCTGCGCGCTCCTGCAGGAATCCGATGCGATTCTTATAGGAACGGGCGGCACTTCCCCCAATTAATTCCACTCCCATCGCTGGTCACGGTGGACGGCGCTTCCTCCTTCCTCCCGGCACGGTCCTCCCGGCGGCCCTTTAATATAGGTCACGTGGTGTGACGCACACGTCACCGCGTTCGTCACGGACATTCGCCCTCACCTCTCCACCAGCGGCGGCCGGCCCGTCCAGGCAGAAAAGCAAGACCCAAGACGGGCACACACGGGCCACGCCAAGCGCACAAGGCGGCTGCGACGATAGATGGCATCGGTGGACTCGGGCTCTCGCAACACAACCTCAGGCCTCGGGCTTTGTGCGTATCTCTTCTACTCATCGCGACATTGGCTCATGTTTGCTTGTGTAGGGAATCAGCAACGGCGTAGAGTTATCCACAGGCTTCCCCCTTTCCGGCCTCTCCAGGCGAGGCTGACCATACTCACTATCCACTTTTGCTGCCATTCATCTCAATGGTGATTATTGGGCTCAAGAACCTGGCCCCCTCCGCGAAAGGTTGCCGGAATATGGGGGAAGAAGTCCGTTGCACGCAGTGGAGAAAGCTTCCAACCTTGACGCGGACGAGGGTGAGAAGGAGCACCTACTCATAGACGATGCGCGTGGGATAGAATTCACGTGTCGGGTGTCAGCACGGTCTGTTCCTTTAATAGTATTAATTCTTCGCTCAGCACTTTGGTTCAGACAGAGTTACACAGACACCCAGTCTGGTTGACCGTGTATCCATGTATCTTCAATATTCCCAATATGCCACTCTGCGCCGCATGACACGCGCGTGGGCTACCACAAGCCTGCCGAGTCCGAGCGACCGGTATGAGACGTAGTAGTACGCCACCTCGATGTCCGCCACGCTCGCCCCCGTAGCTGGGACTTATACCTTTGCCAACTCTCTTTGCTCGTGCGCAAGCCTCTGCAAACACTTCGGCCCGCATGCTGATTAGCACCCGTCTGGACATCATTCCTCTTGCGAATGATATCGTCACGCAAGAGGCGCTGCTAATCAGCTCGAACAGCTGCGCCCAGAAAGCGCAGATGTGGATAAAATGGACCAAGACAAATTATCGGAAGCTGGGGATCACATACCCGAGTGAGCTCGACCCCCTGTGTACTGTCTGTCTGCTTCTCCACTTTAACCCGAATAAAATTGGGTGCAGAAAACCTATTTCGTGAATTGTATGTCCCGGTGGACTCTGCGCGGCAGTGGAGCCAGACGAATCACCGCTCTGATGGGCGCTGAAGGAACAGATATGGATGCCTTGCACTGTATTGTGCTGTGCATCGCCGTCATGTTACTCTCACAGAAGCGGACACGTATTACAAGGAGAAAGAGGCACCCGGAGAGCCTCGATCGCACGCTGCTACCGCTGTTCAAGGTATGAGTCTTCGTTTTTCATCATGAGGTCGCCACGACTGCACGTCTTACTCTTCTCTGTTTGCGTTTATGCTTGGATGGTAGTTTTGCAAATTGCAATGGTTCTGTGAATCCTGCTAACGATCGCTGGAAGAGTTGAATATACTGAAGGCGGGGTTGCCGGTCGTCATAAACAGAATATGCTCTCATTAGTTAGTGCGCTCTCCTATCTTCTATCCGCCTTCTTTGCCCGTCTCGTCATACTGACGCGACCCCACTTCTTGCCCAAATGACTTTATGCAGCTTCAAAACGCCGTGTCTCGCGAACTGCTGGAAGAAAACGCGCCCGAGTACGAGCGCGGTTACGAAATTATGCTGAGGATGCTGCGCACTATGTCCGATGAAGTGAAGCAAGAGGGCAATCCTCACGTCAAGTAGAGCCGCAGGGCAACCAACACATGTGCGCCTTCCGACTTTCTTCCTGCTCTTCGTCCCCCCTCGGTCTCCGCGCTTACCTATTTCGCCATGTTTCCGTATCACCTTTCGCTGTTAAGAGGGAGCTAAGGAGCTAAGCAATTGAGCTGACATGCATACTACTGTGCGTTTATCAACAGTTATACATACGATCGCGACACGGCCCCAAATTACGGGAGCGAGAAGAAGCACGAGCGGCGAAGCGCGCGACAAACGAGTACGGAGTGATGCAATATCCGCAAATAACACGCCATTCAAATCTGTCATCCTAACCACCTTGCTCATCTCAACTCAACTGCTCTTTTTGCTCAATCATTACATTCTCTGTTTTCTCACACCATTTTGTTCCTGCTAATTCTGGCACTGTACTATCAATGTACTTCTGCTGGCCACAGCCATCATCTTACTGGTAGCATTATCTTGTCTCACACACACCTTTCAGCATGTAACTATTATATCCAAGAGCTTCTGTGATATATGCAGAAAATTGAGCTAGCTTGGAGGTGTCACCACAAGTTCAGTGGTGCCTCAGGAAGATAACCCTGCCATTCCAAGCCCCAATTGCAATGATATGCCCAAAAGATGCAACAACTGGCTCAGAGTAACTCTGGGGTAGCAACAGAAGTGGCTTGTTGGAGGCCTTGGACACTAACCAGCCATCTTCTTCCTCATACGTTGACCAGCTTTGAATCCATGAAGCTATGATAAATGACTTGAGTAAATAACAAATTGAGAGTGAAAGAGAGCACCTACTAGACATAGCCTCCTGCATGTCATTCAATGATGAGTAGTTGCCAATTAGAGCACCAGTGTGTGCCTCCCACAAGCACACAGTACCATCACGAGATGCACTGGCAAGCTGAGTGCCATCTGGTGAGAATGCCACTGACCTGACCCAATCAGTGTGGCCCTGAAGGGCATTGCCCAGTGGAGCACCAGTGTGTGCATCCCACAAGCGCACAGTATGATCATCAGATGCACTGGCAAGCTGAGTGCCATCTGGTGAGAATGCCACTGAGGTGATCCAACCAGTGTGGCCCCTGAGGGCATTGCCCAGT
>KL198077.1:72703-86472 GCA_000697705.1 Botryobasidium botryosum FD-172 SS1
ACCAAGCTGCCTCTTGGGATTTGCAGACTTAGGCTTTGCAATGAAATCACATGCTGTCCTGGCCCAAATGAACAAGCCAGAAGACAAGTTGACAAGGGATTGGACAGCATGTGCACCAGGCCAAGCAGCATCATACATGTACTTCAAAGCAAGGCTATGCATGGAGTGTGTGATGAGGACAGTGATGTCCTTTGTCACCTCATCCCCTTCACAAGGAAGGTGGTACACTTCCACTCTACCCTTCAGTGTCATGAGAATATCATGTTCTGGTCGCCCAGTTATGATGACACGAAATTGGGGAGGGAGGCTCCCAAACTCAGCTGCAATAAGCCTGAGCACACCGGAGTAATCAGCACACTCATCCAGTGCATCAAAAATGAGCAGGAGAGGGCTGTCTGTGGACACAGATTTGCTGGGAGCTTGCACCAGGGACATGAACTGTCAACCTGGGGGTGCTGTGGCCAAGGATGGGTCATCCTTCAGCACTGAGATGATGGACTGTGCAATTGCACTGTCACATCGAGCAAGCTGCCTGGCCACTGAGCCAAACAGTGCAGCAGAGTTATTCTGCTGAGGATGTGCACGGTCAAACATGAATGCAGACCCCAAGCAGCCCAGATCATATGACCATTGGGCAAGGGTGTTTGCAACTGATGACTTGCCAGACCCAGCCACACCAGTGATAAACAGTGGTTTATTGTGGCCCGGATCCGGCGTGCTATACACCCAGGAGATGACATGGTCAAGCACGGAGGCTCGAGTGTCTGGGAGGCAGACACGGTCCGAGTCCCAACTCCCAATGGCGTGCAAATTGTTCAGCACAACTGTCGAAGAGGTTTAATGTTAATTATGTGTCCGATGTACGATAATGGGAGACGTGACCGACCATCGTGGTGGACGTGCTTCACGCCGTCTCTAATGGCGGCCAGGTCCACCTTGATGTCCGACAAGCCTTGCTTCGTCATCTCAGCGAGAGACAACATGACCTCGGAGCTGAGGTTCTTGTGAAGAACCTCAAAGTCCAGCTTGAAGCGGCTAATGTCGTTGTCGGCGGTGGCTAAGATATTCTTGATAGCTCGAGATACTAAAATTGGTTGCGAGTCAGAAACGGAGCTCGTCATTGAAACGTAGGAGCGCAAAAGGAGCTCACCAAAGCCAGTCGTTTTGGCGTAGTTGCGAACGAACAACGCGCATTCGTTACACTTCTTAGCAATCTCCAGGACGACACTCCGCTTCTGGTTAATTACGGTGGTAGCGTCGGCCCGACGAGCAAAAGCGAGCGTAGCCGACATGATCTCAAAGAGTTCAGACAGTGCATTGTCACGCTCTTGTTGTGCCTTCGCGACCTGAAGGACAAGATTGTTCGTCTCATGAAGCGCTCAAGGCAATATGGTTATCGCGCACCTTGTAGACAGCGGAAAAGATCGTCCAAGCGACTTTAACGTACGGGTGGATCTAAGGTGCAACGCTGTCACTAAGATATCCATGAAATAGACCAGCCGATCGGAGCATACCTCGGCAAGCGTATCGGCAATTTTGACGAAGGCGTCGATGGAGCCAACCAACGAGCCGAGAGGCTCCAGCACATCTTTCGAAGTATCAACGATAGCTTGGGAGCGGTCTTCCACAGCAGAGGCAGCCTCAATCACGCGCGGAGTAGGGCGGATCGCGGCAAGATCCTGCTCCGCGGCAGCGACGAACGCATCAGCAGTCTCAAGGTCCTGCGACGGCTGCTCGGGCAATACTGGGAGCTGGATTTGAAGCGCGATGGATGGGCGCGCGACCAGCTCGGAAAGGGGTTGCGTGACTTGCAGCTCACAGGTAAAGCCAGCTTCACCTGCCGCTGTACGCGAGACAAGTGTAAGTAAGGACGTCCTCAAGTTTTACTTGGGTAAAACGACGAACCATGCGCCCCTCTCTGCATGTTCCACAGAGCCTCGAGCGGCCTGCTCAGAGTCCCTACGGGGAACTCGACCCTACACATTCCCGCCACTCCCCTAACTTCGAGATTAAGCATGCTCGATCCGTTCCCTTGGCTGCATTAGAGCACGCGAAGGATCAGTACCCCTTCCAGGCGAATGAAGAAGGCACTAGTTCTGATACGCACATCGCAAAGGCTCTCGCCCACTGGGGATTCGCACCCCTCCTGGTGCCCGTCTCAAACGTCTGACCTCCGATCGTAAAAGTAACAAAAGTCTTCGGCGGGAGGAAAGCGTGCGTCTTGGGGACATTCCTCACGCGAAGTACTACAAAATCAACTCTATGAGCAAAAGAGCGAAAACCCGAGGCGAGAGTTGAGGAGAGGCTGATCGCCCTACCGGTAAGTTCGTAGGTTTCGTTGGGATTCGATCTACTCAACACAGTATTTATGAGAATGAATAGGCTACGATTTATAACTGGAACGTACCCCGCATTTTCTGCTTCGTTCTGGGTGTTTTGATTGCTTGATGCCATGATGTGAGCTGGAGCTTGGAGACGATAGATTTCGCGATACGTGCTTGGATGAGCGAGTGTGCGATGAGCGTCAGATCGTCTGCGTCGACGCGGCCTCGAGGTCAACGGCTTACATAATCGACCACTCAACGCAAGCAAGCCCTGGGCGCTCGCACCCGCTGCATCGCACAAGGCTTCTACTTATTGCCAACAAAAAGCAGCAAACGCAAGTCGAATAAATAAACTCGAGTACACAAACGTCCAGCTATATCGTCCCTTTATAAAAAGAACCCAAAGCGAAAAGAGTCTCTGAGAAAAGTTGACCATCAAGCACGAACCGCGGTCACTGCTCGATTATTGACAAAACGAATTATTTAACTACACACGATATGCAAAGAGATAGAGAGAAGAGAGCAGAAGCACTAACACTTGGCACCAGTTATTTGCAAAACCTATAACCGCACCCACCGGCGCTCCCGGCCCACCCACGCGACCGCACACATAACCCCAACGTACGCCCCGATGACTGACAGCGCGAGCGCCTTCGACGCGTACATCGTCTGCATAGACATGTTGATCACACCCGTCATCACATTCGCCTATTCGATTCCAACCAAATAATATCGTCAAAAAGAGTCGAGATTAGACCCAAGGTGCAGGAAAGGAACGTACGAGCAGGAAAAGCGGAAGCGCATTCAAATTGATCGCCTCCAACAGCACCGGCGCCGTCCGCACGGGCTCCTCCAGCATCAGCGTAGTGTTTATTGGCGGAAGATGAGAAAAATGTGGGAGATACGGGCTCGCGTCCCCATCGCTATCCCGGCGGTATTTCTCCCTCCCCTTCTCCCTCTCCTTTTCTGTCTCCCGCTCTTTCAACTTGGGAGGTGTCGAGGGTCGTGATGAAGGTCTTGACGACGGTCTTGAGGAAGGGCGCGATGTGGAGAGTGTGGATGGATAAGCGGAGGGTGTGAGTTGCGGAGATGGTATGACGAGCGGCTGAGGAAAAGGGAATGCTGTTGCTGTCGCCGAAGTGGTTCTGGTTATTGATGGTGTTGTGGATGAAGATGTGGAGAACGAAGAAGACGGGGGAGAAAAGGCGTTATCGACAAGAAGATAGCCCAGTAGGAAGAGCGTGTTGAATGCCACGACCCAGAGTACATAAGGCAGATTCGCCTGGAAAATAAGATAGAATTCAGTCGCCATTTGCAGTAGCGATAGTAGGAGTGTACACACCAGCCTTCTTGACACGGCGTTGTGGCCCATCACCAGCGTCACGGCACCGAGAAGCGACCACCACACGACCGTATAGCTACACAACTCGATGGCAATCTTCCCGTGCTGCCTCGTCGTACTGGGCCCAAAGAAAGACGGCGGCTCGGGGGTGCTACTCGCGCGCTGATGTCGACGAAATTGCGAGGGATCTGGGGGCAGAAGATACGTTCCCGTCGACAGCCCCAAGAAATGGATAGCGAGGTAGCCTGTATTGTGATGTAAGTATACTATTCAGGTATTCGGGGCAAGGAATGGAGGCCCAGCTTACCGGCCATGCTAATAATACCCTCCTTATTCATGCCTAATAGCCCCACGCGTTCCGGTCCAATGGCCCATGACTGAAGCTGGGTTCCGGAAAGCAATACTTGATGCGCTAAGACACGATATCAAGCCCTATGCTTTTATAAATTTAAGTAAAACGAACATACCCAACGTGATCAACAGTCCTATGAGCGCTATCGGCATGTGCGTGATCAAAGGATGTAGCAACACTGATAGTGGTGGGAGGAGTCCTAGTGTAATGAAGAAATTCCAATGAACGCCATATTCCGAGACATGTTCCTAGTAGACTTGTAAGTCAGTAAACCGGCGTCAAAAGTACAGGACAAAATGTGGGCGCACGGGATACTCGGTGCCCTTCACCAATACCACCCGAACCAAGCCCAATAAAAGAACCGGCCACACCTTCCGAAGCGACTCGGCCAGTTTTGGAAACAGCGGAGCAGATAAATGGGACGGATTCTTCAGTAAGGGTATAGCAGAGACCAATCCCTGGGAGAACACGAAAGAGCCAACACCCATGTCCATCTATAGGATAGCGAATTGCATGCATGAGCTTAGAAACCCGGATATCACCCAGGAGAGAGGACACGCACGAGCGATACACCAAATGTCTCGCACTTGGCCAACGACCGCGGAAACACAGGAAAGTCCACCGCCAGTATACACAGAATAGTCAACAGCATCATATGTGCTCTGTACACGGATATGAACGGCAGCGGCGTGATCACTGTCGTCGATGACATTACTGGCGCAACTGGGGAGAGTGTCGGCAGGGCCAAATTCGCCTTGGATGACCTGGGCGACGGGGATGACGACCTCGGTTGCGAAAGCGGGGGCGGGGTAGGATGGGGGAGCAGCGGTGCGGCGGGCGGGGCGATGAAGAGCACAACGGCTGATGCGGGGAGGCCGAGCAGGATGGCGAGCGTGAGGGGCATGTCTGCCGCGAGGGTTATGCTCAGCACAACGGGCGCGACGAGCACGGCGGCCTCGGAGAGGAAGTGCAGGGCGGACGTCGCCAGCGACTCGGAGCGTTGGGGGGCGAAGAGAAGGGAACGCGATTGCAATGCAGAATAAAGAACGATAGAAAACTGGAAAGAAATATTCAGCTGCGCGCGGTTTTATGAGAAGCTCGAGGGATACAGACGAGAGCGACAGAGGAGATGGCATTGACATGGGCGATGGAGGAGCCGGTCATGTGTGACACAAAGGCCTCCTTCTCAGACTTGTAGGACGACATAACGGAAGCAACGACGGTGGTGAGGAAATGGGCTTGGAGGGTCGCCGAGGTCGACGGCGGCGGCGGCGAGGACAGCTCGCTGGGCGACGAGGATATAAAAGAGGGAGGAGGCCGGGTAAAGCGACCGACGCTGTGCGTGATGACGGCCCTGGACACGTTGGGCGCAGACGCACCTGAGCCCTTTCGCAGGTCACGTGACGGCCTCGGCTCGGGCTTGTTGCCAGGGCCGGGCGCTTCTCCGCCTCCTTCCGCGCTTCTCCGTCGTCGCCGCCAAGCGTCTTCTCAACCACCGCCGTCGAGCCCGGCTCCACTCGGCATGGGCATCCAAAAGATCAAATATACCACCAAAAAAATTGAATATATACACTTGACCAGTAAAAGAGTATTATCTCCCGCCTCGGAGCATCTGCAGCGCCAGCGCTTCCTCGTCCTGCAGCGTCCGATCCAGCCGCGACTTCCTATCCTTTTCCTTTTTCCCTTCGTGATGTTTCGAGTTCCTCGAGCGTTTGGATGGAGGGACGTACACATCGATCCCGTCCTCCCCTTCGTCTGACGCCGGCGGAAGGTCGAAATCGGGCGTCACATACCCATCGTCCTCGTCCTGCTCTCCGTCCATTAACGTAGGTGGCCCTTCGACACCATCCACATCACCCTGTATCCACATCCAAGCACCTGTGTCAGTACTCTGGCTCTCACCCAAGAAAATGGACTCACCCTCTCCCGCTCCTTCCGTTTCCGTTTCTTCTCCTTCTTCTTCTCCTTTGCCAGCTCCTTATCCTCCACGTCTGCCTCCCGCAACCTCCCCCGCTCCGCCTCGACAAACTTCTGCTCCTCAGCTTTGACATCCACCCCGCCCGTCCGGAATTCCGCGTCGTCTGCCATCTCATACAGCGCGTGCGCTTGCCCCTCGTCATCGAACACGAGCTTCGTTGGTGCAGGTTTGTATTTAAGCATTTTCCGCCGGGAGGTGCCTTCTTTGAGCTTGCGTTTTGAGGCATTTTCCGCTGCCGCAGACTGAGATTTTGAATTTGACTGGGGATCGTCCGAGTCCGAGCCCGAGAGGGTGTGGTCGGCGCGTTTGAGCTTGATAAAGTCGTCTCCCCCGTCCCCACCGTCCCCGTCTTCTGGGTCCGAGTGGTCGATGAGCTTGGTGTAATGCTCCGAGAGGATGTTCTGGTTCTTGCGGCCGAACATCCTGTCGTACTTGGTCTTCACACCCTATTTTATCGTACGTATACGCACAACGATATATGCAATATACCCGATCGACGACGGTTTGGTCAGTACCCCATGGATTTCTTGTATATTGCTCGGACATGAATATGGCACGCACCTGTTTTTCCGTCGTCTTAGCATCTACACCCTCCCTCTCCTCCTCTGTCTCCTCTGCATCGCCCTCCCCATCTCCGCCCCCACTTTCACCTCCGCCCACCTCATCACCAGACACTTCGCTCTCACTTTCCACAACCTTGGCCCTGGCCGCATTCTTCCTCTTCTTCGCCATCTCCCGACTCACAAAGCTAATCTTCGGCGCCCCGGGCAGCCCCAGCGACTCGGCAAACTTTTCCACCGGGAGCTCCGACAGCTTGAATATGGATTTATCGTACTGCAAGTGGATCGAGCGGAGATACGACACGAATGCCTATAAAACCCCCCAAAAAAACACGAAACCAACGCCGTTCTCAGAATGCAAGCCTCACAAGGAAAATAATAATAATGTCAAGATGATAAGTGAGAGAGAGGTCGCGCGCACCTTCTGCCCAAGATACTTGATCTCCGGATCCCGAAACGCAAAGCTCTGCAGCTGCTCCCTCACCCCGCCCCCCACCGCACCCGCCCTCACACTCCTCTTCTCCACCTTCACACCCCTCTCGCCAAGCACCCTGAGCATCCCCTCCTCCTCGCTCGGAAGGAGCACCAGGAGAGCCCGGCCGGCGCTCTCGTACCGCGCGGTGCGCCCGACGCGGTGGATATACGTATCCGCGTCCTCGGGCGCGTCGAGCTGCACGACCCAGTCGACGGCGGGGAAGTCGAGCCCGCGCGCGGCGATGTCTGTGGCGAAGAGCACGGCGTGCGGCATGCTGCTGAAGCGCGTGAAGATGTCGAGTCGCTTGGTTTGTTTTTGTTTGCCGTGCAGGTGCAGGAGCGGGATGCCCGGGTGCAGCTTGCAGAATGTTTCGAATACGAAGCGGACCTTGATGCCATTTTGGTGAGGTTTAAGAGTGCGGATTCAAGTAGTAGAGGCAGATTAGGTTTTCATTTGGTTGAGAGGAGTCGAAGAAAATAAGGTGAGAACCTAAAACAAAAATAGGACAAGAGAGACGGAAAAATGACGAACCTGCTTCCCACTGGACATAAACACGATCATTTTTACCTGCAAATGCGTTTTTATAAACGACCACAGGACGTCCAGCTTCTTGTCCAGCTCGCATACGAGGTAATGCTGCTCCAGATTCCGCGGCATCGCGCCCTCGACGTCTTTGCCATTTGCATCTTCTCCGTCAGAATCAATATTGTTCCCTTTTTCCCGTACACCGATGGGAACGGGATCCTTGAGACTAAGACGCGCGAGGTCCGCGACGGAGCTTGTCTGTGTGGCAGAAAAGAGGAGGGTTTGGCGCGTGCTGGGGAGATGCGAGAGAATGGCATCGAGGGAGCGTGCAAAGCCCATGTCGAGGATCCTGTCCGCCTCATCCAGCACTAAACGCGAAGTCATGTTTCAAAAAAAAATGAGTGCGTGGTAGATAAAGCAGGGGCAGGTTTGCGCGAAGAGGACTCACCAAGGACCTGGAGATTATCGCACTCGAAGCCAACCGTCTGGTCCATGTGTTGTAAAAGACGGCCTGGTGTAGCGACAAGGATGTTCATACGCGCGAGCCGATCGCGCTCGTCTTTGAGATTTTTGCCGCCGATAACGAGACCGGCGGAGAAGCTGTGGTAACCCCCGATGGCGCGCAGGACGTCGAATATTTGGATTGCCTGCAGGTAGCGACATGACCATGACCCAAAGAGATAAATTATTAGATCAAAGAGCGATTAGAAAGCAATAATGGCAATGATAAAGGACGCACGAGTTCGCGAGTGGGAGATATAATCAACGCGCCGAGCCCATCCTGGGGACCCCACTTCTGGCGATACAGGCGCTCGAGGACGGGGATGAGGAAGGCGAGGGTCTTTCCGCTGCCCGTGCGTGCCGCACCGAGGACGTCCTTGCCCTTGAGAGATACGGGGATACTCTTTGCCTGTATGTCTGTCATCTTCACGAAGAAGGCTTTCTTGAGTCCTGCAGCAATTCGTAAGATGAGCAAGAGAAGTAACAGATGTTGAGAAATAAAGCAAGCAACCTCGCTTGGTGAGGTCAGACAAGGGTAGATCCGCGAAGAGCTCTACATTGTCGCCGATTTCCTGCACGAATAAACATGAGCTTACGAGCTGCCGTCGAGTAATATGCAGTGCGCACAAAGCTGGCGATGGCATTGTCGAGCGCCTTGAGCTTGCTGTCCTCCATCTGGCGCCGCAGCTGCTTGGTCTTGACATGGCCCGTGCTCTTCCCTCGTGCGCCGTTCTTCCTGGGTTTCTGCTTGGACGGGCCGGCTGCGTTCATCGAGTGATGGAGAGTATGAGAGCAAATTTCCGTGACAAATACAGTGACACCTACGCCATATCACGTGACGCAATTGGAGATCCTCCAAGCTTCCAGTACTTACTCAGTTATTCGCAGCTTGGCCGCAACACCTTGCGTCAAACCAACATTCATATGTATAAGCCCTTAAATCTTTGTAAATGTCTGCATCAATTCGAGCATTAATCCGCCTGCCAGTGTGCGCTGGCGTTATATAAACGATACTCACCTACATTGACCTTTTTTTGTAGAGTAATAATGTAGCTGCAAGTCCGTGCACTAGTGCGAATATAACGTTTGTGAGTTTTGGTTCGTTCCCACGTGTATTCGGTTGACGAGCCGAATCCAATGGCAGCGGGGGGATGGAGCCGTATGTATACCTCCACATTCCCTTTTTCTTCCTAGCTTTTACGAGGTAATCATGGCTAGGCCTTCAGCACTTCAGGAGCCTCGAACATCGGTTTGCACCCGGCTGCTCGCTGCCGCGTATTCTGGTCAAATAAGTTATTTTACCAGCTCAAGCGCTCACTACTGGGTCCTGACAGCCTCACCGCCGGCGTTGAGTTTTGGATCGGGCGCTTGATTACATAAGCCACTCACCTCAAGGCTGCGTCAACGTTCGCGATCTGACGCTCGTCGCGCACTCGCTCATCCAAGCACTTATCGCGAATCTATCGTCTCCAAGTTCCAGCTCACACCATGGCATCAAGCAATCAAAACACCCCGAATGAAGCAGCAATCGCGGGGTACGCTCCAAACCAGGGATGACTCGCAGCTTGTGCTTTTTCTCATATTCTGTATTGAGCAGATCAGATCCCAAAGAAACCTATGAAATCACCGGTGGGCGAATCGTCCCTCCTTAGCTCTCGTATTAGGCTCTTTCTGAATGTCTTTTCTCGTAGTGCTTCGCGCGAGGAACATCCCCAAGACGCACGCCTTCCTCCCGCCGAAGACTTTTGTTACTTTTGTGATCGGAGGTCACACGTATGAAATGGGCACCAGGAGGGGCACGAACCCTCGGTGGACTCAATCCTTCTCCATGTACGTCGCCAAAATAGTTACTACTGCCTTATTCGCTGGGGAGAGATGTTGACTATTCGTGGTGCTACAATGTAGCCAAGGAGATGGATCGACCATGCTTAATCTCGAAATGAAGGGGGTGGCAGGATTGTGTAGGGTCGAGTTCCCCGTAGGCACTCTGAGCAGGCCGCTCGAGACTTTATGGAGTATGCAGAGGGAGGCACATGGTTCGTCGTACACTCGAGCCTAAACACACTGCTGAGGCTCATCACCATGGGCGCTTATTTACATATAGCGGCAGGTGAAGCCGGCTTTACCTGCGAGTTGCAAGTCACGCAACCCCTTTCCGAGCTCATCGCGCGCCCGTCTATCGCGCTCCAGATCCAGCTCCCGATCGTGCCCGAGCAGCCGTTGCAGGATCTCGAAACTGCCGACGCGTTCGTCGCTACCGCGGCACAGGACCTTGCCGCGATCCGCCCACCTCCGCGCGCGGTCGAGGTTGTCTTTGCCGCGGAAACTGGCTACCAAGCTGTTGCCGACACTTCGAAAGATGTACTGGAGCCTCTCAAATCGCTGGTCGGCTCCTTCGAGGCCTTCGTCAAAATTGGTGATACGCTTGCCGAGGTACGCCCGGTCCGGCTGCTCTTTTCTCTGGATATCTTATTGACATCGCCGTGCTTCAGATCCACCCGTACGCTAAGGCTGCTTGGGCGATCTTCTCTGCCGTCTACAAGGTACGTGGTCGCAACGTTATCTCATACTTTACAAAACGCTCAGACAATCGACCATATTTTCCAGGTTGCGAAGGCACAACAAGAGCGCGACAATGCGCTGGCCGAACTCTTTGAGATTATGTCGGCTACGCTTGCCTTTGCCCATCGCGCCGATGCTGTCGCTGTAGCCAAGAAGAAGCGGAACCTCGTTATGGAAGTTGCTAAGAAATGCAAGGAGTGCGCGCTGTTCGTTCGGGACTACGCCAAAACGACTGGATTTGGTGAGCCACCTCTACGCTTCCACGTTTCAACGACGACCTTCGTTTCTGACTCCAATATCTTTCAGTATCTCGGGCTATCAAGAATATCTCCGCCACCGCCGACAACGACATCAGCCGCTTCAAGCTGGACTTCGAGGTTCTTCACAAGAATCTCAGCTCGGAGCTCATGCTGTCTCTCGCCGAGATGACGGAGCAAGGCTTGTCGGACATCAGGACGGACCTGGCTGATATAAGAGATGGTGTGAGGGATGTCCATCACGATGGTTGGTGATATTTCTCGCTATTGCACATCGGAGATATAACTAACGTCAAACTCCCCCGCAGTTGTGCTGAGCAGCTTGCCTGCTATTGGCAGTTGGGACCCAGACCACGCCTGTCTCCCAGACACTCGAGCCTCCGTGCTTGACCATGTCATCTCCTGGGTGTATAGCACGCCGGATCCGGGCCACAATAAACCACTGTTTATCACTGGTGTGGCCGGGTCTGGCAAGTCATCAGTTGCAAACACCCTTGCCCAATGGTCATATGATCTGGGCTGCCTGGGGTCTGCATTCATGTTTGACCGTGCACATCCTCAGCAGAATAACCCTGCTGCACTGTTTGGCTCAGTGGCCAGGCAGCTTGCTCGATGTGACAGTGCCATTGCACAGTCCATCATCTCAGTGCTGAAAGATGACCCATCCTTGGCCACAGCACCCCCAGGTCGACAGTTCATGTCCCTGGTGCAAGCTCCCAGCAGATCTGTGTCCACAGACAGCCCTCTCCTGCTCATTTTTGATGCACTGGATGAGTGTGCTGATTACTCCGGTGTGCTCAGGCTTATTGCAACTGAGTTTGGGAGCCTCCCTGCCCAATTTCATGTCATCATAACTGGGCGACCAGAACATGATATTCTCATGACACTGAAGGGTAGAGTGGAAGTGTACCACCTTCCTTGTGAAGGGGATGAGGTGACAAAGGACATCACTGTCCTCATCACACACTCCATGCATAGCCTTGCTTTGAAGTACATGTATGATGCTGCTTGGCCTGGTGCACATGCTGTCCAATCCCTTGTCAACTTGTCTTCTGGCTTGTTCATTTGGGCCAGGACAGCATGTGATTTCATTGCAAAGCCTAAGTCTGCAAATCCCAAGAGGCAGCTTGGTGCAGTCCTGGGCAAGAAGGCTATCATTGCTGATATCAACCAGCTTTATGAGCTTGCTCTCCAGGATGCACTAGACTGGGATGATGCTGAGGTCTGCAAGGGCTTCATAGCCTATATGGGGGTTGTCATGGCTGCCAAAACACCATTGTCTGCCAATGCCATTGACACCCTTGTTAAGCATGAGCAGCTGGAGGTCTCAGCAAAGGACATCTTCATGCTCTTGCAGTCACTCTTGAAGGGTGCAGGCTTGCTTGACACCCCTATTGAGACCCTCCATGCATCATTCTATGACTTCCTCACCCAGCCTGAGATAGCCCCAGCCAAATATCACATTGACAAGGAATCACATGGTGCAAAGTTAGTACTAAGTTGCTTTGCACTGATGAATGAAAGGCTCTCAAATGATATCTGTGGTTTTGGGGATGACACAGTCCTTAACAAAGACATAAAGCCTGCACTGATTGAGGAACATGTTGATGAGGCACTGAAGTATGCTGTCTGCTTTGGACTGGAGCACCTTCTTGACCTGCCCAGTATCACTGATACTCTCACAGAGTGTATAAGGGTGTTCTTCCAGAAGCATTTGCTTCAGTGGCTGGAGGTGCTGAGCCTGCTGGGGTGTCTTGCTGTAACAAACAACTGGTGGAAGCTGAGTGGATGGCTAAAGGTGAGAATTTATTAGATATTGCCCAGTATTGAGCCATGTTTTAATTGCAAGTTTGGCACAGAGTGTTGGCATCCAGGATAGTTGGCTCAATGAAATGGTCATTGATACCAACAGATTCATTGCCATGTTCTGGGAGATCCTTTCATTGGCTCCAATGCAAGCCCATTCATCTGCCTTGCTTTTCACTCCTGTGGATACAGCATTGTACAAGCAGTATGGACATGGCTGTGTTTGGACATGGTGTGGTGGGCAGAAGCAGTGGCCCTCAGAGTTGGCTGCATTGAGGGGCCACACAGGTACAGTCACCACAGTTGCTTTTTCACCAGATGGCACTCAGCTTGCCAGTGCATCTGGTGATCATACTGTGTGCCTGTGGGATGCACACACTGGTGCTCCACTGGGCAATGCCCTTCAGGGCCACACTGGTTGGGTCACCTCAGTGGCATTCTCACCAGATGGCACTCAGCTTGCCAGTGCATCTTATGATAATACTGTGTGCTTGTGGGATGCACACACTGGTGCTCCACTGGGCAATGCCCTTGAGGGCCACACTGATTATGTCACCTCAGTGGCATTCTCACCAGATGGCACTCAGCTTGCCAGTGCATCTGGTGATCATACTGTGCGCTTGTGGGATACACACACTGGTGCTCCACTGGGCAATGCCCTTGAGGGCCACACTGATTATGTCACCTCAGTGGCATTCTCACCAGATGGCACTCAGCTTGCCAGTGCATCTGGTGATTGTACTGTGCACTTGTGGGATGCACACACTGGTGCTCCACTGGGCAATGCCCTGAGGGGCCACACTGATTGGGTCACCTCAGTGGCATTCTCACCAGATGGTACTCAGCTTGCCAGTGCATCTGGTGATTGTACTGTGCACTTGTGGGATGCACACACTGGTGCTCCACTGGGCAATTCCCTGAGGGGCCACACTGGTTGGGTCACCTCAGTGGCATTCTCACCAGATGGCACTCAGCTTGCCAGTGCATCTGATGATCATACTGTGTGCTTGTGGGATGCACACACTGGTGCTCCACTGGGCAATGCCCTGAGGGGCCACACTAGTTGGGTCGAGTTAGTGGCATTCTC
>KL198077.1:86519-184939 GCA_000697705.1 Botryobasidium botryosum FD-172 SS1
ACTGGTGCTCCACTGGGCAATGCCCTGAGGGGCCACACTGATTGGGTCACCTCAGTGGCATTCTCACCAGATGGCACTCAGCTTGCCAGTGCATCTGATGATCATACTGTGTGCTTGTGGGATGCACACACTGGTGCTCCACTGGGCAATGCCCTGAGGGGCCACACTAGTTGGGTCGAGTTAGTGGCATTCTCACCAGATGGCACTCAGCTTGCCAGTGCATCTGGTGATCATACTGTGCGCTTGTGGGATGCACACACTGGTACTCTAATTGGCAATTACCCATCACTTGATGACATGCAGGCAACTATGTCTAGTAAGTACTCTCTTTTGCTCTCAATTTTTCATCTACTCAAGTTATTTATCATAGTTTCATGGATACAGAGCTGGTTATGGTGTGTGAAAGAGAATGGCTGGCTAATGTCCAAGGCCACCAACAAGCCACTTCTATGGATACCCCAAAGTTACTGTGGATCCGCTGTGGCATCTCTTGGGCAGGATGTCATTGCAATAGGGGCTCGAAATGGCAGAGTCAGCCTCTTGAGGCACCACTGAGCTAATAGTGACACCTCTGAATCAATTCAAGTTTTTGCATGTATTATACCAGCTCTTGAAATGTACAGTTACATGCTGACAGGTGTGCGTGACAAGTATGATGCCACCAACAGATGATAGCTGTGGCCGAAAAAAGTACAGTAATAATACGGTGCGAGGAGTAACGGAAAGAAATGTAGTGCGAGAAAATGGATAACGTAAGGGTTGAGCAAAAAGAACGGTCGAGATGAGACGAGAGAGAGATGTCGAAGATATATTAATGTAATGCATCAAGAATAAACGAAGAGCTACACGGTAAGAGCGAAGGCGAAAGGAATTAGGCGACTGGGACAAGAGGATTGGACGGCGTGTTATTTGCGGATATTGTGTCGTTCCGTACCCCGGTCGTCGCACGCTTCGCTGCTCGTGCTTCCTGTCGCTTCCGTAATTTCGTGAGTCGCGTTGCAGTCGTTTGTATGACTATTAATGAATGCATATAAAGTGCGCATCAGCTCGACTGCTCAGCTCCCTAACTCCCTCTTAACAGCGAGAAGGAACAGGACAGCACGCCCCAAAGGGCAGGCGCGGAGAAAGAAGGGAGAGAAAGAGCGAGAATAAGACGGACGACGCACATGTGTTGATCGTCTTGCGGTCCTGCTCGACGTACGGATTGCCTTCTTGCATCACGTCATCGGATATAGCGCGCAGCATCCACAGCGCAATTTCGTAATCGCGCTCGCACTCATGCGCGTTCTCTTCCAGTAACTCGCGGGATGCGGCGTTTCGAAGCTGCATGGAGTAATACCACGAGCAACGCGGCTGCGTCAGTATGACGGGCAGAGAAGTTGGATAGAGAAGAATGATAGAAGAGTGTACTGACCAATGAGAGTGCGTGGTCATAAACAATCCTATCGATAAGCATGTTTTGTTTATGACGGCCCTCCGGCAACCATGTCTTCAGTATATTCGCCTTTTCCAGCGATCGCTGGAAGGAATCGCGGAACCACTGCAAAGCTACCGCCATCCAAGAATAAACACAAACAAGAAATGGTGAGACGCGCAGTCGTAGTGACCTCATGATGAGCAACGGAAACTCATACCTTCGTCAACGGCAGCAGTGTGTGATGGCGGCTCCCCGGGCGCCTCCTTCTCCTTGTAGTACGTATTCACGCACAGGATGGCCTTCTGCGAGAACGACATGACGGTGATGCACAGCGCAATACAGTGCAAGGCGTTCGTATCCGCCTCGTTCCTGCGACGCCCATCAGAGCGGTGGGCCGTCTGGCTCCGCTGCCGCGCAACGTGCGCAGGGTCCGCCAGTGGCTCTACGCGGGACGCACAATAAACCAAACACGTTGTTCAGTATCCAACTTTACTCGATATGGGAATAGTTAAGGTCGGGAGATAGTAGATAGGACCCAACTCACTCGGATACGCGCTCTCCAGTTTCTGATACTTCATCTCGGCCCATTCTGTAAGCACCTGGGCCTTCTGGGCGTAGTCCTCCAGGCGAATTAGCAACGCCTCTTGCGCGACGCTGCCATGCGCCAGAGGAATGATCCCCGGACGGGTGCTAGTTCGTATAGAGTTATTCGTTGGTGCGAGAGAATCATTACTGATAGCGGCCATCTTGTCTCGCCTAGTAGACGTAATAGGCGGTGTTGACATGACAGGAACCGACGTCCGACCCGTCGATGAAGGCGAAGAAGGCGACCCAAAAAGCTTCCTGCCTGCCATATTGAGCGCACGCACCAATGCACTCGCGGGCGCCTGTGCACGGCTGGGGATGGGGATGGGCAACGAGAGTTGTCGGGGAGCATACGTTCCACCCGGGGGCGCGGGCGGCGGGAATGTGGTGAGCGCGGTGGAGATGGGAGGCGGCGTGCTGCTCCGCCTCATACCCGCCCCAACACCTCCCCCATCGGGATCTGGCATGTGGTAGTTCTGACTCGGCAGATCTGTGGTAGTTCGCGCGTGTGTCACGCGGCGCGGAGCGGTGTGCTGGGAATACATTGGCATGTAATCGCCCGGGCCCATGCTAACTGGGCGTCTGCGTACCGCGTCAATCTCTGTTGGGCGGAAGTGCTGAGCGAAGAACCGAATTAGTAAAGGGCGGGAAGTACTAACCATCTGACACGCGATTGAATTCTATGGCACGCGTGTCATCTACAAGCACGTACTCCCTCCCATCTTCGTCTAGAGTGGAACTTTCTCCGGTGCCTGCAACGGACTTCTTTCGCTCGTGACCATGAGCACTGGCACGCCGCGATAGAGGCTGTTCGCCGGCACTGCACGGAAGATAAAAGCCACAGTCAATACCGGCACTTGGCACACGGGAAATTTTAAGGTGCAGCACTTACCTGGGCTTGAGATGGGCCTTCTCCCGCGGAGATCCAGGCTTTCCCATCGACCTATCTGATTCGGCGATCAACGCCAAGGGCGTGTCTACAGCCTCGGCGACGGATGCGTCTTTGAGCTGCGCACGTTCCCTCGCTTGAGCTTCTTCCACCCTCGCCTCGTCCCTAACCGCACTGCAGCTGAAAAGCTCTTCGAAACTCGCCCTCTCCACGGGGTTCTTCTTCAGCAGCATCCTCACAAGCGCCTTGATATCACTAGACACGGGGGCGACTTCAGGTTTCGTCGGATCGAACTTCTCATCAGGGAATCCCACGTGATTGTTCGCACGCTCGATGCGTTTGAGGAGATCGATGTGGTTCTGGGCGCGGAAAGGCGGTTTCCCAACGCTCATTTCGTATACCACCGCGCCAACGCTCCATAAATCCGCCTTGGCGTCGTACTTTTCGTACCGGAGGATTTCGGGAGCCATGTATAGGGGAGAACCGCACAGCGTTTCTGCCATCGTTGCTGCGGGAAGTACTTTGGCGAAGCCAAAGTCGGCGATTTTGAGAATGGGCGCGCCGTAGGTGTGGCCTGCGGCATACTCGGTTTCAGACGCGGGTTGGAGAAGAAGGTTCTGGAGAAGACGAGGAGACGAGGGGGGATAGGAGATAATGTCAGAGTCACTCCGGTGCTGCGTCGAAAGGGGTATGATTACCTGAGGCTTAATGTCACGATGGATGAGGTTACGTTCGCGGAGGAATTTGAGTGCACGAGCTGGGGGGCCAATGTCAACTCTCATGGAATAGATGCATTCAGGCATAATACTGAGCTCACTGAGTTGGATGATGAAAGAACGGACGACACGTTCGTCGAGCCCGCCAGTCTTGGGATGCGGGTAATACGCCGGCGGGGTTCCAAACATTAATGAGTCGATGCGACCGCGTTGGCGGAGATATATTGAGAGATCGCCACCGGCGCAGAATTCCATGATGAGATATATATTCTTCTCTGCTTTCTGTGAGACTTTAAGCTTCAGTATTATGACGAGACATAGGGGATGATACCGATACACACGACGATGTCGGTGAGTTCTGTTATATGAGGGTGGTGGAGCTGTTTGAGGATAGATATCTCGGATTCGAGATTGTCGAGGACCTTGGATACGAGCTTGGCCCGGGACACGGTCTTTACGGCGATGGCCTTGCGCGTTTTCTGAGGAACACATGTGTTGGTAAACAGATGAGCATGAACAGACAGGCAAGCCACGGCAGAAGAGGAAGTTGTGCATGAGGGGATTAAGCGAGAGTATACGAGCGAACATGCGGCAGATGTCAGAGGAGATGAAACGGGTGAAGGGGGCGAGAGGCGAAACAAGGCAGACGTACAGCATGGTGGCCACGATAGACGGTCGCAAAGGAACCCTTGCCAATCTCGTCGGTGAGGACGTACGGATACGCTTCCTGCTCGAAGATGCGGCGCGAGGCGTCTGATCTAGAGCCCGCCGCTGAGCTGGACATGTTGCTGCGCGGGTGGGTGAGGTTTAGGGTGGGAGCAAGTACGGCTATAAGGATATGTGACGGGAGCGAGGTTGGCCGGCGTGGACGGTGTGGAGAGGGGCGAGGAAGACGGTGGGGACGGCGAGCGAGGGGCGGTGGGCGGTGCGGTGGTGGGCGGTGGTGGCGAGCAGCGTGCGTGTATGCGGGTGAGCGGATTCCCCTGTTGAGCGTCCTGAACCAAGTGGTGAGTCCAGCGATAACCCTTTCATCCGAGCATCGTCCGAGCCTGTCCGAGCTCCCGATCCCGGGCCCGGACCCGGCGATCCCTACGTGCGCCCACGTGACCGTATTCGCAATGCGGGCCCCTCGCTCGCAATATCTTGCCACATATTTCCTTGAGCCCAGGAATATTCCTCGTGTTATATCCTGTAATTATACCCAGAGTTGAGTGTGCGCCCAGTTGGCCCACACACTCTCATTATGGCAAGAGATAAGATAAGATTTGCTTCCGGACACGTGACTGCCTGCTTAAAGCCGCAATCTCTTTCGTTGATTTTTCTTTCGCTACGGCGATCACAGCAGGTGTGAAGCGTTCTCTTCTCTTTTTTTTTCGGCGCTGACGCTTTTTCGATAGATGGAAAGCCGCGATTGCTTGCAACGCGCCAGACGACAGACTAGCCCCAAGGGGCATCGCTCGTCTCATCTCGCAAGCGGGCCAAGGTCTGAGTATTCCAGTCCCCCTAGATCGACTCCAGCTGGGTCCGGCCTTAACAGGGGCACGAACGGCGTACCAGAAATACTGCCTGCGTCGTCCTTTCTACACCCGGAGATCTCTGTACCAGAGTGAGGGTTCGACCGCGCATGGCATTGGGATCCGCCGTGGGGACTGAGTGGCTGGTATTCAGAGGCTTATTGCCCCTTTCGTTCTTCGATCGTTTGGGATGCACATGCCCCCACCGTCACTCTTCAGTGCACTTCGCGGCTCGCGCTATCCACTCTCTCGCTCCCATGCAGAGAGGCGCAAAACTCGATTCAGACTACTCTCCGTCTGCTGTACTATGCTCGTCGCACAATTTTTCCCTCCTCAGCTTTCCTCGCGAAAGTCTTTGCCTTTTTAGTCTATATCGACAATCCTTTACGGACACTGTTCCGACGGCAATGCCTCTATGTTGCCGGTACGTCCACTTAGTTTCTATAGCCGATGGCAACCTAGTTTGACCCCTTTACCACATGTCCCATTTGTCTCAGACGTGTGGAGTACTAGCTGCTAGTGCGTGTCACACAGATCTCATCCGTCCTATCTGCCCATACCTTGGTCATTCGTATCATTTTCCCTCGTACTCGACGGCACACGGGCGCGCGCCCCAATCCATTCATATCCAGGTATGTATTCCGAACTCCGACTCATCAGTCCGACTGGTTCTGTGACTCCATGATTTTTGCACTTTCGATGCCGGTTTCGCAATCTGGCTCTTAGGCAATCATAACAAGTATTGACCCTTTTCTTTCCCTTCACGAGATATTACACCGGCGAGCTTCTATCAGTACGATCGTTTTGGCTTTAGTGATGATTTGGCACTATCGCCACCAACTTGGCTTCGACGTAGATCGGGAGCAGTACTTATCTCGCTGACGGCGGGATCCCATTCCCCGCCCTCTGCGCACTATGTCCACGCTCATCGGCGATCCCTATCCTGTTTCCTCACTGGGCACTTCGCTGGTTTTACTAGATTCGCCACCGATGCTTGTTTTTTTTTACCGTCGATGACGTAAAACCGAGCGTTCATGCAGCTCTGTCCCGTCCAGCGGCCCGCAGTCTGTCGTGAGCACACCCCCATCATTTTTTCGACTATGCTGGTCCCCCATTCTCTGCCACCGCCGACCTTAGAGTGATCCGAGCGCCCAGACCTCGCTTAACCGGCCGATTCAGTGGATTTGGTGATGTCGTACTCTTTTGAATCACCGTGATACACCCCCAAGGTCTCTTCTTCAAGCATCTATTAAACTCGATTCGTCCTGCCTTCACATGAGCAGGTATGAAGGGGCGCACATTATGAACGGTCCGAGGTACCATTAGCTGCTTGCTATTTGCGTCAGCGGAAAGGTTTCACATTCAATAGTAGTGAGTAGACAACTCAGAACCAGGTCCTATAGACGATTACTCAACGTAAACTCAATGGGTGGTGGCGCTTCCTTAATTTTGAGAGCTGCAGTAAGATGGCAAGCGTGCCAGCGCGCCTCTTCCGCGTTACCCGAATCTGAACCCCGCAATTCATCTTGACGACTGTATCGCATCTTTGCCTCCTGGTGGTACGCTCATCCGATTTCCGAGATTGTACTGACACTCGGCGTCTTGCCAGTGACCCCCAGCTCGATTCCTGCCTCTAGGACTGCGACCACGACTCTCCTCGCCTCACTCATGTCCAACTTTGTTTGATGCACCATCTCGGTTCACGTCCTTTTTCAGTGTCTGCCGTCGTAGGACACTGTTCTCAAAAGTTAACCCCGTAGATCTGTTGCGCCGCTTCTTCCTATTTCATTGACTCTGAACTGAGGTGAGTGCTGTGGCTTTCGCTGCTAGCGACCTTTGTGCCTGCGCCCCCCTTGCGATTTGTGTCTCTAAGTCACTTTTGGTGGTCAGACAGCGTCCATGGCCTTCCCGGTTTACACATTGACATTGATGCCCCTGAGGTGACTCCATGCGCGATGTGGCTCCTCGTAGCTACGATCCCCGGAACTCGTCCCGCCCTTGTATCTGGTCGTTCGGATAGAGGCTTTCCTCGTGCTATGATCTACGCTTAAGGTGGACGACCTAGCCGCACTTGTCCTTCCTATAGATGGGCGTTCGCCACTTCATCAACCGCCTGTGTACATTTTTCAGGGAGCCGGATGACGCGGAGTCCTGGAACCCCAAGAAGCGCACCCCATCCACACCCGCGCTTCTTCTCGTCTACAAGTGATCTCAGAGAATCTCATGCTATCGTAATACCAAGACCCTGCCCACTGGAATCTCTTGTATCCCTTCGCTTCGGTCTCGTTTGCACTGATTCTTGCTCGAGCCCGACGACCTTGGACGCTTCGCGATTTTGACAGTTGTCTCTTCGCGAGTTCCTGCCAAGCAAGCCCACCCCGGCTCTAGTCCAAGACCACCCGCTCTCTTCGCCAACCGATTCGAGTTCATTTCCCCAACCAAGGGCTTGTGCTTCGATGATTTATCACTAGGGTATAGGGCCCCTTGTATGAACTTCTGCGAGCCCCGGATGGTCGGTACATCCATTTGATGGCTTGGACGTGCGCACCTCCGCCCATCAGGCACATTGGAGGCGGCGCACTTTCGGGGGTGATTGTATGTTCTGGAGTCGGTGCCCAGATGTAGTTTACGTACACGCAGCGGCGGTAGAAAGCGTCTTTTTGTGACCGAGGAGAATGTCGAGCAAAATAGCAGGTACGACCCATATGCATGTCACGGTATGCGTCCTCGTGTGCGGCGGGCTGCGGCTTGCCGTTGCTCTCGATAAGACTAGCAACTTCCAAATGAGCCTCGCCGACTGGTCACAGTTTGGCCTAGGTTGTTTAGGTGCATTTCAAGGGCCTGCCAGATCTGTCGGGTAATTTAGGCGTTCAAAACCTAGTCGGCAAGGCAAGTTACCGTCTACGGCGTTGTAGGTTTTTTCTGGTGCACAAATCTGGGTGCGCTGCTCGTGTGCGGACGAGCGGCGCGCGACACTGGGACCGCACGGACGGACGGGGCAACGTGCACCACAGTTCGCGCGTTGGGTGTGAAGGTCGAAAGGACCGAGCACCGCAATGGTAGGTTTCCCGGGGCTCATTGATCACTTGTGCCTCAAGGCAAGGCAGGCTGCAATGCGGCAAAGGCTCGTATGAGAGCGTGGCTTTTTGGTGAAAGGGGCTGCACGAGGCTACATATCGATTCGCTCTCGCTCGACTGCTTTACCATCAACCACACCATTTCTGGCTACGTTTATTATACTTGAAGAGGGGGAGCTCAGTCTCTATCTTCCCTACTACCCACCCCAGCCCTCCGCCACGCCGCCGCCATGCCTGTAGACTGGTGCAAACCTCTGTCGTTCAACTTTCTTGCTTTCTTTTCGTCCTACAAACGCAAGTTCAATGTGGTGTCCACGCCGATATTTCACGTCCCAGATGCAGCAGAGGTTCGTGTCTATTTTTTCGCTTCAGACTCTGTCGCAGACGGTCTGTGAGTGCGTTTTGCTGATGAATAAATGACTTTTCTCTCTCCTCTTCCCTCGTCCGCTGTCATGTTGTGGTGCCGCGAACGCAGCGTTCCGATTTTGAGAACGAGATGCAGCAGATCGAGCAACGACTTCTGGAAGTCCGACATCAACGATTGCTTAGGGCCGTTGGGCACGATACAAGTCGCATCAGCGCCGACCTTTTGCGACACCGGAAAACGCTAGAGTTCACGATACAGAAGGTGGAGGATGGGCTCATATCGCAGGACCGGCGCTTCGGCATGGTCTTCAACAGCGCGAGGCAGTCCATGCTATCAAACGCATCCTTGCGGGACCTGCCCCCGAGCGACACCCGGGACCTCCAGGAGGAGATCCGCTGCCTCGAGGAGAAGCTGTCACTCCTGCAGAGGCTCCACTCTGGCAAAACGAGGCGGATGCGGCTAGCGCTCGAGGGTCGCAATCACCACCTTCCCCCCCGCTCCCAGCAGTCGCAAAACCCATCTTCCTCTTTCGACAGCTCGCTACAGAGTTCGATGTCCCAAACGCAGAACACGCTCCAACTCTCGGGAGTGCACGACACGATGACGGAGTATCCCCCAGTCCGCAGTACTCCCCGGGTGGGGCGATCACCCGTGTATAACGGCAGGCCCTTTCCCGCCCCCAGCCGTTCGCCTGAGCAGCCTCGTTTGAAGCACGCACAATCCGTACCCGATCTGTCATACAGGTCTTCGGTTTCTTCAGAGGACAGCACGAGCACGGGAAGCAGTGGAGCGATGCCGCCCATCCCAATATACATACCGCGGGGGGTAAGTAAGAGTGCTTAATTATTATCATATTTCGCTATGACCTATTGTGTGCTTATCCGCGCCTATTTCTCACCAGGTACGTTCGCCGCCTCCCCCCGTGCCAAAGAGCGTCGCTGCTCCCGAGCCGTCACCGCCGCAGCCCCCACCAGTATTTATTGCGCGCACGTCTCGGGATATCGAATCATACGAGATGGCCGCCCCTGCTACGCCGCCTAAACCCCGTCCAGAGCCGAGGCCGAGAGCGGTGATCAACACGAGGCCGTCGAACCGAGCGCCCATTAACACGTTGGGATCGAAGCCCGTGCCTCAACCCCCACACTCCCCGTCCCTGTTGGCGCCCGCTCGTCAGTCCATGGGGCACAGCAAACTCTCCCTCATTGACAAGGCGCAGCCGAGCCTCCCAGTCGAGGAACCGAGCACAGCTGATGTGGAAGAAGCTCCTTTGGCTCCCCCGAAGCCAGCTCCAAAGGCCCAGCCCCAATCGAACTTCTTCGGGGCAGCCGCTGGCCCTTCTAGACCTCAGGCTGCAGATCCACCGGCCAAGCCGATCAAAGTGGGGAAAGCTAGCAAGAAGGAAGCTGACGGGTTGAAAAGACCGAGTACGCACTTTCTTAAGCGCGTGAGTCTTTTTGTGATGATGCTGTTCTTGTCTGACTTCGCCACTAAAACCTCCTTGATATCCGACAGAGTCCATCGACAAGGAGCACGAAGAGCGTGAAGAGTGTGAAGAGTAATGCCAGTGCTCCCGTTCCCCCTCCCAAGACACGTGGGTTGGATAAGCCGGTCCCTGCTATCGTGGTGGAGCCACCACCTGCGGTGACGGTTGAGGAACCACGGGAAGATCTACGGCCCACTGAAACGATCTCCGACCAGCGGTCGATCAGGAGCAAAACTAGCGATTCTCAGCTCACGACGGCGCAGTCTACACCTCTTCCGTCTCGACCTACTTCAGAGCTTGATGACCGGGACGTCTCTATCCAGGTCGCTCAACAGCACTCGTCACAACGGCCACTGTTCCTTGAGCTTGTGCCGACGAATCGATCTACGATGCTCTCGGCGCACGCTATCTCCCTTCCCCTATCTCGGAAGCCGTCTTCTGAGCACCTTCTGCGAAAGGCCGTGTCACGGGAACAGCTCGCGTTGGCGCGGACTCTGGAGGAGCAGTCGTTCATTGATATGATCTCTGAGCCTCAGATCGCGGCGAAGTTGGCAGCGGCAGCGGCGCATTCAATTGCCCGGCAGCCTTCCCCTCAGCCTTCTACCGAGAGTGCGCCTAGGAGGACCGCTACGATGAGGAGCCAGAACGCACCGCCAGACGACGCGGAGGCGGAGGAGTTTACGCCCAGAGGTGTGCCAACAGGTGAAGGCTTCCGTCGGGCGATGAGCACGAGGATGGTAGCTGTGCAGACGCCACTACCACCGTCGCGAAAGCCGTCCGAGACATCGCTCCGGAAGTTCGTTGTGCTCAACCACACCGAGCCGATGCCATCACGGAGGCCGACCCCCGAGCCGCGGATACCCAGTAGGCCAACGACACCACAAGTGCTTGTCACAGCTCCTTCGCCACCTGCCGCCTCTCGCAAACTTTCCGTGGAGAGCACACTTCGACGAGCCTTCAAGCCTCTAGAAGATTCGGCCACGTCATCGCTAAAGCCCTCTCGGGACAGCGTTTTTGTCCCTCCCGCGGAGACACGAAGCCGCGATCCGCCCCCATCGAGCTTCCCTGGCCTCGGTGCTGCGCAGGCTCGGGCGCTCAGCAAACGTCCCTCGATGAACCATTCTCATAGCCAAACTGAGAGCTTGGCGGCCGTCCCTCCTCGTGCCAGTATCTCTGTCGACTCGCTTCAGCCCTTCGAGGCGGCGATCCTCAGAGTCCCAACGGCACGGCCCATTCCAACTGTGGGCGGTGATCTACGGCGAAGGGCGACTAGGCATATGGCGGAGCAGGTATGATCCTTCGTTCAACCTCCGATGTCCTGTCTCTCATCTTTTGCTTCACCACAGAACCACGAAGCTCGCCGGATAGTGGAGCCGACAAGGAGCGCAAGCATGAGACACCGAACGGCCAGCGCGTACAATCAAGGCCACTCTAACTATTTTTAACATGTCAATTTTTTTTGCTATCGTTTCTCATCTATTGTTTTCATCTATTGCGTTCTTCAAGCTGTTTTTGGTACGTCCATCCCGCGTCTCACGTGAATTCAGACATCTGACAATGGGCTGATTTCTAGCTCTGTCGCATTCTACTTTCGTTTTCATTTCTATCAAATTCATCCTCGCTTTCATATTTTACCTCTCATTTCCGACACGCCACGATCTCGCACGAAATGCTCAGACCTCCACGTCTTTAACGTTTCAACCACGGTGCGCGCCATCTGCCCTGCATGTTCTCATAATGTCCGCTCTGTATCAATATTTTCCCCGTGTGCCCGACCGCCGGGGTGGCGCCTTTCTATTGTTTATAGAATTCATAGGGGCTACCAATGAATACTTGTTTTAAACAGCTGAAAATTATCAACTACATGCGGAGTTCTTTTCAGGGGTGCGACCTGAGTGATGTGGATGATGGCCGACGGTGCAGCACGCAGATTATGAGCCCAACGACCAGACTGAGCCCGCCGAGACAGGACTGGCGCACACGACAAAAGCAGCTGTTCAGGTAATTGCACAATTATCAACAAACGTATGCCGCGACACTTCTGTGCAAAAGTCTCGCCTTCAACGCAGGGCTTGAGTCAATTTAGGATGTCATCCCGATGATATGAATATGGATATTGAGGAATACGTGTACTTGCTCGCCGAGCTCCTCGCATCACCAATCTTAGTCGCTTCAATCATTAATATTATTCCCGATACCACTTGTGGTAAGAGGGTCTTGTGGGCCACTCCGTACACGACTGTTCATGGTTTTCTCAAAAAAATGGGGCCAGGCCTATTTCCTGGCTTTACATGCGCAAATTCCTGGCTCTTCGCCTGTCACCAGCACCGCCATTCGCAAAGCCACTCGCTTTCAGCTATACAGTACCTCCGGTTTCTTGCGGTCCTCTCGACGACATCACTCTTCGTTCTCTTGTATCCCCTCCGCATACCTAGGTCTGAATCAAATATCGATGGTTTTTGTGTACCGGGCGTATGCAGCCCATCGACAAGGATCTCTGTATGCTGCACTCGGCTCCGCTGGCGATCGCGTATTGAGCGTACGTGACCTCGCCTCGGAGCCTGCTTTCGCATCAGAATTTCGCATGCACGCCGGTGACTCTTGCGTACCAGGTGTGCGCAAGGTCTAGCGTGTATCACATATTGCTGCCTACCCAGCTTTGATGGTTACTGCGCATCGGGTGTGCACGGTCCTCATGAATCTTCGAGCTTGTATCTGAATTTTAGGCAGGTAATGTTGTGTTGTACTGGGCGTACGCACTTCTTTGCTGCCTCATGAGTCATAACCACATCTTTCTCCATGGGGTAACGGTGTACCGGGCGTATGCGGTCCTTCCGTGGAGGCGCATTGGGCCATTTTGTACCGGGTGTACATGGCTCACCAGCATATTCCATTATCATAGTCATCAATCTTCTGCCCCTCAATAAGCCCGCGCACACAATTTCCACCCTACCACTACCATAGTCTGATGTAAGGGTACGTGTGCCATTACTAGTCGCTCTGAGAAAAACAAACACGCATATACACACGCCGCCTCTCGCTCTTTTCAGCTCCCCGCGCTGCCCCTTGTCTCCTTGGCTATAATGAGGCGCTGTATTCATGCCGTTTACATCCTCTCTCATGGCCCACTGCCCACAAAATCCCTTCCATCATTCTTCTTATCTTAGTGTATTTCTTCTGTTCATCACGCTGAGTTTTGATACTGATGGCCTCGAGTACTGGGTGTATGCACTTCATTAGTATCTCTGTGTTACAGCCTCCATTGATGGTCGTGTACCGGGTGTACGTGACATTTCTCGGAGTCTGCTTTTGCTGTTATCTGAAACCTTTGCGCACACCAATGGTCCTTGTGTACCGGGTGTATACAATCCATCGGCGCACGTACTATGACATCTTCATTGGTTACTGTGTACTGAGTGTATGTGGTCCTCTGTTGCTGTCTGAACATTGAGCGTCATACTCGTATTTGAACCGCATGTAGACGCCGTTGGCTGTTGTGTACTGGGTGTACACACTTTTTCGGCACCTCACGCATGAGAAAGCATCTATCTCCCTCCGCAAATAATTGTGCATCCAATTGTCACGTAGACACCGTCAGCTCTTGTTGTGTACTGGGTGTACATGACCCGCTGGCGTCTTTGCCATTATGTATACTAGCCAGCAAAAAGAGTTCCGTAAATCCTCCTTTTTCTCTCCTGTCTCCTCCCTAGTACAAGAACAATATATAATGGCAGCTGTTAAAAAGTACAAAGCTTCGGTATCGGGTACTGCCACTCTGGGGCCTTGCGCCTTATCAAGCTACCATGCATCATTGATTAGCGTACTTACAAAAGGCGGAGACCAATCCTTTAAGTATTACTACTATTGCTCAGCGCTCAGCGCTCATTGATCATCTCCCTCAAAGATGTCATTCTCATCTACCCATCGAACACCGCTCCGTTTAAAATTGGCACAAGGCCTATTCCGAGCCCTGAGGACGACCAGCTTCTGGTCAAAGTCATGAGCGCTGCCCGTGAATCGCAGATGCTCATCACTGCTCACCTGATTACCACATCTAAATTTAAAGCCAGTTCGACGATTGTAGTAAACCCATGTGACGTTCTGGCTCAGCAAGGTTAGTATCGCTTTTCAAAGCCTTCCTCGCTGTTCTGGGGATAGATATCGCGGGGCTCGTGGGGAAGACTGGTACCAAACTCGGCGAATTTTTTGTCGGGGACAAAGTGCAAGTCCATTATTGCAAATCTGCCGTTCACTGCACAACGACGTACTCTTTCCGGCGTTTTTCGAACCAGTTTTTTCCAGGGCCATTTTTTCGACTCCAGCCAAACAGGATATCAGCAGCATACCGTCGTTCTCAGCGAGCTTGTCTCCTACATCCCGTCCAACCTGTCTTTCGACCAAGATTCCTCGATTCCACTTACATTTGTCATTGCTTTCGTCGGGCTCTTCCATTCCACCAGATTGCAGATCGCTCCGCCGTTCGCAGGCCCGGCTGTCACCGCCGCAAATGTCATCATCCTTGTCATTGGCGGATCCTCCATCGTTGGTTCCTCGCCATCCAACTCGCAGCCTTCTTTGAAGCGTATCCTGACAACGGTCGCGTCCAAGCACAACAGCACCGTCAAAGCTGTAGGCGCGATCCATGTTTTCGACCGCGCGGCGGCCGACCTCGAGGAACAGATCAGAGTTGCGACAACAGACGAGCTGGTATATATTTACGACGCGGTTTCGTCGGAAGATATGCAAGACTTGAGCTGGAAGCTGCTCCCGGACACCAAGCCGAGGACGCTGGTCTTGATTCGCGACTCTGTTCAGACGGACGCCTCGCCAAAAAAAACCCAAAGTCTAAATGGCTGACTATAGATAGGTCAGGCCACTGGCATCGTGGTGTCAGCGTGCTTCTCTGGAAAGCTATTGGAAAATGGCTCGAAGAGGGCGTAGTTGTGCCCCCGAAGATGACGGTGCTTGGAGGGTTAGCCGCGGTGCCCAAAGGAGTCCAGCGACGCAGAGAGGGGAAGGTCTCGGGCGGGAGTTGATTGTTCATCCATGGGAGTAGACAAAATGCGTTGCCTTTGGGTGAATTAGGGCTCCTGTGCGTACTTCTTTCCCTTTACTTGATGAATCATCGCAGGTCAGCAATGGGCGAACGACATGCGCCTTTGGTGGTGTGCACGAATCTGAGCGTCAAAAATTCTTGACGGTGCAGGGATTTGCTCCTGGGACGCGACGTGTTCAAGTGCGAGCTCCCAGCTGGCCTAATCACGACAGGGCGTCCTGCCTACTACCTCATCATCGGTAGACGCAAAAACATTCTGAGGCGGGTTGGTTATCAGATCCGCAAGCTTTTGGGAGTCCCAGATGATTGTGCGAGAGATAAGTCGCAGTAGGAGCTGCCCCATACCAAGGTCGGGGATTTGGCGAAGGTAAGTCGGAAACAGTAAAGCAGCACGTTTTCCACTTTAACGCCGCCCAAGACCATGAGGATATAAACCGAAGTAATTGGCTTTATACGCTAGCTGGCTTCCAAGTTTCCGTTGGGCGACCAAAAGCTAGGGACACAACCAATGTAGTAGCGCTCTGCACCCTTGATCTCTGAATGCCCAAGTGAGACTGGGCCCTTTTCTGTCTTGGCCACATAGGTGACAGGTACACCGGTTTATTATCGTGGTGGTCCATCTCGTCTTGCGTTATTGGCAGTCTCCAAGCGATTCTTGCACCAATCGCTGAAAATAGCGATTTTGGCGAACGGTAGGGCTGGAGGCTGGCGCTGTCTGGATTCATGAATGGAAGCGTGAACGCCGATTCGATCTTAATCATCAGTAAAAAAAGTAATATGATGAACGTGGTCAATGTGGCTGCAAAGGAAAGCGGTCACCGACTCACCGGTGCAAATGCGGAAAAGTGTGTACTTTCTTCCAAGTCGTCCCTGCCAGCCGTTTGAGTCAAAATGAAATGAAAACGATGCTAACCCTTTGTACTTCACGGAAAACCATGCAAGAAATGAGAAGCGGAGGATAAGAGCGATGATAGGGGCGCGTGGTGTTGAGTACGCGTAAGTACCACGTGACCGAAAACCCCTCGCGTCAACAAGTTTGAACTCAACACCACCTCAAGCTCAACGACAACCTCAAGACTCCCGCAAGATCAAGATCACCCCCGGCCACCCCCCTCAAGACTGCGTTCATGGCCGAACTGTCAGAGGCTTCGTCTCCTCTTCTACGGGCCCCGCGCTACATCAGCAGCCCACCAGCCAGCCCCTCGCCGCCTGAACGACGAAAACCGAATCTGTTGTATCGTTCCAACTCCCCGTCTCGGAAACCCGTCTCATTGTTAAATCAAGATGACCGAGATGAAGAGAAGAACACGAACAGCAGCACGTTGCGATCGATGCCAGCCTCCATACCCTCGATACCCAGCCAAAGTGGTTCAGGCGCAAATCTGAGCCGTTTGGTAAACACGTTCGCCCGCGTAGGCTCCATGGTTTCGAATTCCATGGGACCTGTGCGACAAAATACAGAGGCGAGCTTGTACCCTGCTTCTCCCTCGCCATTTGCTCCCCACTTAACGGACGAGGAAATTGAGGCCGAGGCTGAAAGGGAGCGCGAAAATTCGCGCCGGGAGGCCGAGCGAATAATCACCGCCGAAGCCGAGGAAAGACGACGGATGGAAGAGAAGGTGTTGGCCATGTTTGCTTCCCCGCCTCGCGATCCACCCGCGCCAGCCCCTGGCAACGCTAACGACAACAACCGCACACCCCAACGAACGGCGTCGCCGGACAAAGAGGACGGTGCCGGCTGGTGGTCTATTGCAAAGCAAAGGCTAACGCCAACGAAGGGGGGATCGCCTCTGACGCCTGCCCAGCAGGTCATCAAGGATACGAAAGTGCGCGACAAGGAGGATCGCAAGGACCGCAAAGGGAAGAGCCCCGAGCCGAGCTATCATTCACACAATCAGTCCGAGTCATTCGCGTCTACATCTCTTTCTCCTCCTCGTACCACGAGGCCCGTATACCCTCACGCACCTATCATGACCCCCTCTCCATATCGTCCCGCGCCCATCCAGACCACTAATCTCACGCAGCTCAATTTGAGCCCAGCTGGCGCAGCGAGAAAACAGTCCTCGAACAACGATATCAGTACCACTAGTAACATCACCAACTCCACTTCAACTTCCGCTTCCGCTGAGCCTCCGCTGTACGCACAGTGGCACCCAGATGGAAAGCTGGACGTTGCTGGTACTCTTATTGCCGTCGCCCGAAGGTTCGAGAAGCTTGAACGATGGGCCGTTGGTCATACACGCGCCCTTGAAGATCGAATGAGAGACGTAGAGAGGCGCGTCTCTGATATTAATCTTAATGTTCTTGCTTATTTAACGTCTTCCTTCCTTGGCGCTATAGGTATCTTGTGGAACGAGATGAGTCCGACGAAACTCTTCATAATCATATATCTGGACTTCGCACTCAGATGAAGGCGTATGAGAAAGTCTTTGGCGACTTTAAGAGTGGTGCGCCTTTGCCATTCCCATCAGATCCAGTATCTCGGTCCCCTTCTCCGGCTCCGGAAAGCGTGGCGAAAACTACGCCACCTACGTCCGCGTCATTTACATCCCAGAATTTCCCCCAACCTCCCTCGTCGGTCCCTCCCACACCCTCGCGCGCGCGAGTGCCCGTGCCTGCACATGCTCCTACATTTGCGCCTGCACCCGCACCCAAGCCGACACCCGCGCCCACATCCGCACGCGTGCCTGCACCCAAGGCCACACCTGCGCCTGCACCTGCACCTGCACCTGTGCCAGTGTCTGCTCCTGTGCCCGCTTCTGTGCCCGAACCCGCGCCGTCTCCCTCGCCCACGCCCTCACCTGCACCCATGCCAGAGCCCAAATCTGCCACGGAAGCGGAGAAGGTTACTTCCCCGACCACCCTCGCAAGAACTGTTACTTTAAGTCCTAAAACCGAGCCGCCCGTCGCTACCGCCGCTCGCACCCGCCTTCCTTACCCCACAGGCGATTACTATTCCTCTGAGCGCGGTACCACGTCTCAGCCTTCGTCGCCCCCTCTTGGCCTCCTCCGGTCGGTGTCTCCTCTGTCGCTCGGCAGCAGTCTGAGCGGCATCGCCACTAGGGTGCCTACTCCCCTCAATAGTAGGTCCCTTCCTGTCACCCCTGGCCAAAGGTCGAGATCGGCAACTATAGCCGCTACCGCGATGCCGTTGCCCCCGCTACCTCTTCCCAAGGACGATGATACTCGGGCTATGGCAAAGACGCCCAGTCCAACGCCCAGGAAGAGGTACACTGTCGCACTCTCCGGCAGGGATGCTACACCATCTCCAACGCCTTCGAACGGTCGTCGCCAGTACGAAGGGTCCATGTCGGATGGAGAAGAGCTGACCCACTCGCCTTCGAAAAGCCTCGATCTGTCTACTGAAAGGGATGGAGGCTCTGAGCCCGAGCCTGAGCCAATGTCTGAGCTTGAGTATCAGACTGCGATTTTCAGCCCAACGACGACTCTGAGGAAAGTGAGTGAGACGCTGTCGTTTATGTCCGCGTCGTCGGTGTACTCTACTGCGACAGACGCGACGATGGAAGGCTCGAGGAGGGAGCCTTCGGTCTATACTACCGCGACGGACAGGACGATCGAAGGGGTCAGTTCGCGAGGCACGCCATCTCCCATGAGTAATGATCCGCGTGAAGCGACGATTGGGGCGACGCCGGTGGATCTCTCGAGATTGACTCAATCGCCACCAGTGGTTACTGCTGCCTCTGCCATGACCGCCTCTCGTTCTCTACCTCAAACCCATTCGTATATGCAGGCCCAGTCTTCCGGCGGCGCGTCTGGTGTTCCGCCACAAACTCCGAAGAAGCAAATAGCCAGCGGGCTCCACCGCTCGCGCGCGCAGTCTACGTTCTTCCTTGGCGAGACTACGGGCGTCGGATCCCCTTCAGGACGAGGGGAGGAGTCCGGCGCGCCTATGAGCGGATCGCCCAGCTTGCAGCGCCGCTCGGGCGTACGTCGAACGAAAAGCGGTACGAACGTGGTCGAGCTCACCGGGTCAGCGGAGAAGGAGCTCGAGGGCAAGCGCGAGTATGTGCGCAATTTCGTCGATCCGCTCATGGTGAGGAAGCGCGAACGGGAGAGAGAGATGAGGCAGGGAGGGACGACGCTGAAGAAGGCCACGGTTGCGGGCATAGCGGGTGCTGCTGGGGGCAAGGTTGCGTTTGACCAGCTGCTCGCGTTCTTCGATGGAGAGAAGGCCTGAGTGTGGCCGCTTATGAGTATGAATTTTACCTTTGGCCTCTTGATCCTATTCGAATCTCCATGCCCAATCTTTCATCATCTCATTGTTATGAATTTAAAATCGCCCTAACTACTTTTTGTTCGTTTGCAGTTTTTTGACTCTTTGTTTTAGTAACTTTCGTTCTTCCAGTCCGCTACTTGCTCTACTTGCTCCTATACTACTGATATATTCCACTTAGCGTTTTATACATTCTCTATGCCCTCTTTCTTAGAACCCCTACTGAACTGACGTATTACTTGTATGCGAATTACACCCCGACCACTTCCAGCCCAAACTTCTTCATCTTCTCATTATACTTTTGCACTCTGCTGGCAACTTGACGAGCTGTGCGAGTTCCCCCCATTGCTTTGCTGATTTTTACCCACCTACGAGAGAAAGATACAGGCCCGTGAGTTTCTGAACTGCAATTGGGACACACGAGTAGTCCGGAGAGATGAAGTACCGGTGTCGTTCTGTGGAAGGGATTTCGAGGAGGTAGCGTTCGAGTAAACGCTGCTCTTGTGGTGTCCATGGGAGATTGAACGTTGCAGATCGCGCAGGGGGCGGGTCCTAATGAAAAAAAGCCTCTTAAAATCAAGGTAAGGGATGTTGAACACGAGGAGCTACTTGCCCCGACGGGAGGTTGCTCTTTCACAATCGGTGTGGGTACGACAGGGGGGATGCTGGGGCAGGGAGGGAGCAAGAGTTAGAGGTCAAGGTCCGCGGAGAAAAACAATAGGACAATAAAACAACATGACGTACTCTACAGTGACTTCGGGTTCTACCTTTGGGCTATGAAGGCGCCTCTGTGATCTCAGCCGTAGAGAACACACGGGCTTTCTGTGTTTCGAGTGTTTTGAATACGGCTCCACAATGTGGGCTCTATCCGTCTCTTTTTCTTTCGGTGTGTCGTGCATTGGCACGTCTTCCGAGCTATTTTGCTCCATCCCCTCTGCAGGGAAAGATTCCATGTCAATGGGTCCGGTTTTAGCTATAATAGTCTTGATGTGCGTTTCATACGCAGAAGGCGTCAGTCGCGTGCGGGTACGGCCAGACGACGGAATGGTAATCTTGGAGAAACCAGATGGATCTTGGATATTTAATAAGCTTTTGGATGTTGCTTGAGTGTAGAGGGAGCGCACCTTGCCCTGCTAATAAGCCCCATTCGATAGTTGGCAGCTCAATTTTTTCGGGGTGGTCCGAAAGACGATACACGGGGTCATTGAGCTATGTAGATTCGTGCGTGCGTGGATATGTCGACAGTCAGCTCACATGCGAGAAAAATGGAACCAAGGATGCCAGAAGGTCGCCTCACTTCGCTTTGCAAGTTGTCGATGAAATGCTCGGGATTAGACAAGGCCTTTTCTTTGAGCGCTTGTAGTTTGCGTATATCTTCGAGCGTATTTTCTAGCAGAATGCGCTGGTCCTCGAGAAATTTCTCAAGAGACTCCATGAGGCTTTCCGAGCAAAAGCAAAGTATAGTCAAGATGGTGGTGGGTTCCAGCAAAACAGCATGTAGTTACCTAATGTAGAAAATAGCAATGTACTTGGCCAAACGGATGCAAAAAATCGATCGAGCCTTCTTCCCCCCACTCAACGCCATCGCCTGAGGCACCCACACCCTTTCCTGCAATGGCTACGCAAAAATTTGACCCAGAGAAAGCCGAAAATCTTGGCGAAGTATGTATGATTATATCGCACTACCAGGGCCTTCTCACTCGGTCGATCCTCATTCGCGTTATGACTGGGTAGATCGAGAAGCAATTTGCGGTAGTTGCTGTCGAACACGCTCAGGTCAACGACCCTCGGCAAGTAACGATATACAATGCATATTGATATCACCGGTACACACAGGCCTACTGGAATCTATTGGAAAAAGTGCAACCATCCACACTGCGGCTCACAAAGTATGCGAATGCAGACTGTCTACGATTTGTGCCTTTCCATTCATACCGGCGGTCTCTCGTAGGATCGATGATGAGATTTTTGAAGACCTCAGCCGCACATTTCCTGAACTCGTATCTAATCCGTCCCAATTGGAGAGGCTCGATGAGGATATTATGAAGAGCGCGGCGAATAAGAAGCGGTGGAGAGAGTTCATCATGCCGTGCGCCCTCTTTCTATCATCTCAATGATCGCTTTAAAACTGCACTTCTCACGATGGAATAAAAAAATAGATATGAGAAGAAAGTGACGGACTATAACTTTGGTACTCTGATCCGTACGGACTCGAGGGAGGAGTATGGGGAAGTAAACAGTTTATTTGGTAAGTGATTCTGCCGGTATGGTCATATCGGTATACAGATTGATTCGAATCACTCCATAGTCACTCGAATGCAGGTGTGTGCTCAGAACTCTTATTTTAATCTATTTCACCTAAAGCAAAACATTGTATCCCCGATCCCGATATTCTAAAAGTTCTTTGCAATCGAGGCATGTCTCCCACTAACTCTCTGCGCGACATAGCAATTGATAGCCGTATTACCTTCAGATCGCCCGAAATCGTCTTGGGCTGAACAACCTCGTCCACGAAATCGCACAGAAAGCAGCACAGCGCGCGCCGCAGACTCTATGACTGGAGTGTCACTGGCGAATGGAGCCGCTTGGAGTTTGCTGGGGTGTCAGTTGGTGGATGATTCACGGGATCTCAGATCGCAATATACGAGTAAAAGCATATTTACATACATCGATTAGAACCCAGATGCGACGTCGGCGATGGTTGCAGGGCCAGGATTGAGCTTCCAAACTTTTCCTCGACGGGGGTTGTCCACTTCAGCTGAAGCCCCGCCGTCTGGAATATCCGCCCCAGAATTGGCTGCTCTAAGTCGCGGCCGAATTCCAACACTAGAACAAAACATCTTGTAGCGTGTTCGGATCTGGCTGAGAAGCTTGGCGACGTCGACGTCTTGTGTGGCAAGTGATCCTTGGGTAGAGGGGTTAACCACAGGGAACTGAGAGATGAGCTCCAAGAGATGATTGATATGGATTATCACTCTGAAGCACGCCGTGCCGAACGTTGGGGTTATCAGCCATCATTGAAAGAGATGGGCGAACGCACCTTTCCTTCGATCCATCTTGCGTCTCACAAATCGCCTTCCAAAACAGTGCCGTTCCCTCATAGAATCCTACTTCTTCCCACATTTGGAACCCCTTTTCTCTCCCGATCGCTCGACCTTCAATAAGGCCATGTATACGGCCGTGGTCGAAGCCGTCTTGGTAGCCATTGGTGTACAACCTAAGTGTGGGCCCCTAAATGAGCGCCTGGTGAATCGAAAGGCACGCATTTGGTGATACAGACGTCTCCTCAATGTTCGCCAATGATCCAATATCGAATGCAGCCGAGTCGATATCCATGACGATCAGTGAAATCCGGCGTGGTGGAGGTTGCTCGGAGAGTCGGAAGGCGATGGCTTGCTGAACATCGACACGTGCATCCCTCCACCTGCGCGAAGCAAATTACTCCCGCTAGTACTTGCAGAGTACCGTGGCACCAACGGCGATGGGACCAGGTCCAGTGGCGTCGCGGTCATCTCTCATAGACCACTCGTTCCCGGTGAGCTGCTGGTTGTGAACCTCCATTGGTGCCTCAGCGACTGACGCGCTAGAAACCAACGTGAAGCCATTCTACGCGTGCTACCTGCTCAAATCTATTCGAACACCCAGAGCGAGCGCCACTTATGTAGGCAGTACCCCAAACCCGTACGCTTGACCATAATCCATGAGAAATGGTGTGAAAGGCTCTAATCGGAGGTCTTTTGAAAAATTGGGAGCCAGGCCACGCAGAATTCGCCAGCACAATGGCGAGATCTCGCAGGTGCGTTCGCTGAACACTTGAGTTTCACTCCAAGCTCCGGACAGACTAATGACAATTGAACTCGATAGGGGGCGTGGAAAACCAAGCACGGTCAGCCGTGGATAATGACGATGATCGTGCACGGCTTTCCTTCCAAGCTCGCTGCACTTCAATTCGAATGGGCCTGGCAGCACCCACAAATATCTCGACATATGCGAATCCAACCCGAAACTCCTGCTTCACGATCGAAAGAAGCACCTTCTCCCACTTCGATACAGAGCTCTCTCTTTCCACGAAAGACTACGAGCTTGAAGGCTCAAATTATGTCTGTCCACTCTCCCAAAATTTTCATCCCGATCTTTGGCGGAATCCTCATCTGTTTGCTATATTCCTTCAGGGTCGTAAGAACGATGCTTTGTATGCCCCCGTACAAATACTGGCCTCTTCGTGTCAAGCTCTTCGCCCCAGAAGCGGTAAAAGCCTGGGAGATGCTCCAGGCAAAGTCGGCGCTGAAATTACCAGAGGGGCTGGACGTCTCTGTCGAGCTCGAAGGCGTGGACGGGAAATCGGGGGATCCTGGGAATGGCAGGACAAGCCCAATTGATGTAATGGATGGTAAAGGCCCAAGCATCTCTTTATGTGTGGTACACTAGCTAACGAACTCAAACCACAGCCGTGTTCACCTCTGAGCATCTCGCTAAGCATGCTTCGCTCATAAACTCTTCAGCCACGCAGAAATGCTCAATATGTAGGGAGGACATCGACTATTTGAGTACCGTATGCCTTGCCAACTCTCTCCACATTAATCATCCCTTTGCTCATTTTCCTTACACGCATACATACACAGGACCCCCTCACCACTACCCTCTGCACGCACACAAACTGCACCGCTGTCTCGCACACAAGCTGCCTCGCGCGCGATTTCCTGTCGTCTTCTCCGCCCGATGAGCGGACAGTCGTTCCACGTGGAGGCAACTGTCGTGCCTGCAAAGAATACGTGCTGTGGGGCGACATCATTCGTGGGTGTTATAGGCGCCGAAATCAGGGGGCCGGCAAAGCGCTGGAAGAAGAGCCAGAGACCAATGAAGCCAGCGTAGCGAGCGAGGGCGAGCTGAGCGGGGGAGATATCGGCAGCGACGACGAGCCGGGGGATGTCGATGAAGTTTATCCGACTCCTTCCCAGCCCACGGGCAGTATCAATGCCTCCGTGAAGTCCCTCAAGGGAGCGTCAAAATCGAAGAAAGCCGCAGTGCCACCTGAGGCTACGAAACGTGCGACTGCACTTGGAAAGTGGAAGCCAAAGGTGAGTCGACGTGTATAACTCTTTGCGCTATCGTACATTGTAGTAATCGAAATAGCTGTTCTATGAACTGTTACCCCACCAGGACGCGCTGGTAACTGTGGCCGGCGCCCCTCCTCGCTCAAGGTCCCATTCTCGACCAGCCAATGCAGAGGGTATCGATATCCCCGCTGATTTATCTGGAGCAAGCGACGAAGGCGAGCCATCGAAACGGACATCCAAACAGGCTACGAAGAAAAGGAAAGAGAGTATTGCCCCTACACCTGGCTCTCAACCGCGCAAGCGCGCGAGCACACCCAGGACAAAGACAAAGGAGCCGAGCTCTGGGAATATCAAGAAGGGCTCCGCATTGGATGCACTCAGGGCGCTGTCCCCTCTCTCAGAGCCGCTGCCCCGAAACGCGCCTCGTTCCCCCAAGTCTACATACGCACCCCTCAGTGCGCCCAGTCCATTCCCACTAGCGACCCGTGGTGCTGGTGTGGGAGATACTGCTAGTGCTGCTACTCAGCGAGTAGTATCCAAGAAACCTGCAGGGGAGAAGAGATCATCACCAGAGATCATCGATCTGACAGACCTTTAATTATTCATACTTATTGACATGGCGCATTCAATTTTCCGTATCGCTTTCTTACTTGGGGTCGGAAATTGATGTACGCCCCTCTTACATTGTCTTGTCTTGCCCTCGTATTCTTTGCATAGTGTACTTTCTCAAGCTGTAATCACCCAGTCGTCTTCAGTGTTGAAGATGAATATCGTATCAGATCCAGTCTTGGGTTCAGCGAGAATAGCCGTAGAGGTGGCGTCGCCAATAGTCTGGGCACTAAACTATTTTTTGCTACTCCCGCTTTTCCTATCCCCGCTCCCCGGCTTGCCTCCTTTCCCTGCCTTGTTCTTTGAGCCAAAGGACTTGCCCTCGAATCCAGGCCGGCCTTTGCTCTTGTCAGATTTGGGCTTGATGCCCTTGCGAGCGTCTTTTCGGCGTTCGTTCCGCAGGGCGATGTTGTCGGTGCGTTTCTTCTGCTTGGCGGCCTGGGCAGCTTCGAGCTGCTCTTTGCGCTCGTCCCTATGCAAAGTGAATAGTTGAGTTTCAGCACGCATAGACGAAATGGACAAGGGTGCGAATCGTCGTACCAAGTTTTCTTGCTCTTGGTTTTCTCCTTTTCTTTCCTCTTCACGGCTTTCTTCAGCCTCCCCACGTCATCCCGCACTTTCCCACCCTCGGCGCGGATCTCCGCCTTCGCCCACTTCTCCTTCTCCTCGATCTCCGCGCGCTTTTCGGCGGGGAGTGCGGCGCGTTTCGAGGCACGCGCAGATAGCTGGGCGAGCGCAGTGTGGGGGTCGGATGAGACCGCCAGTGCGGCGGCGGCACCTGATTTGAGTTTTTTGTTTGCGGAGTGGGCTTTGAGGGCGTTGAATGTGACGTTGGTGAGAGCGGAGGATGATGAGGGTCCTGGGGTATCTGGCACGATAAGGTTCACCTGAACGCGGTGTTTGGGGGTTTAAAGAGATTCCGCGCGAAGAGAGTCGCAATAATGGGCTGACCTTGGACTGGTTACCTTGCGGCTGGTGGTCCTTTTTCTTCCCCTTGGCCGCATCCTCCGCCCGAATCCGTTCCTTCGTGGCCTTCCTTCTGTTCTCTCTTAGCCTGGCCTTCCTCCCCCGCTCTTCCAGCAGCTCGGCACGGCTGCCTGCCTCGTCCTCATCATCATCGATGCCTCTATTTTTGCGTAATGTGGAGATGCGTGAATGTAACTTCTCCCGCAGTGCGGCGATGCCACCAGATGCAGCCATCGGGACAATATTAGCCTGCCCAGCGTCTTCCTCTCCTTCGTCGCCCTTTTCGGGCGAATCGTCGTCCTCGGCTCCGTCAGCGTCGGAACCAAGGTCGAGGTCCATGGGCGCGACGTGAACAGAGTCGGAATCGGAATCGGCGTCGGCCTTTTGTTTGCCTTTGCCCTTTGCCTGTGATTTCTTCTGCGCGGCGGCCTCCTCTTGGATGTCTAAGAGTGTCTTGTGATTCGCGGGGTCCAACTGGGTGATAATCAAATTAGAAAGGTGTAATGGAGTAGCAGAATATCGCGTACCTTGTCTCGCTTTGCCTTCTTTGTAGCCTCCTTGATCGCCTGCTTTGGCGCGCTCCGTTTTTTCGAGTTTTTCATGAATTTAGACGCGATCTAGTACCGAGCGGCGAATAATAAGGGAAAATGCTGCACGCTCATTTCTGAGAAAGACGCACGACATCGTCCGAGGGAGGAATGTAGTATTTTGGCGGTATGAGCTTGAGAAGCGACTCGAATGTCGCGTTGTGTCTCTCCAGGTTGGCGCGCAGCACATCAGGTGCGGTCGCCGCTGCTGTGGTCGCTGTAGACATTGCGCAGGTCGCCCTCGAGATTAATGGCAGCACTCAAGGCAGCAAGCAGCGGATAATCTTTGCTCGGAGCTGATGAAGGTAGAGGGAAGCAAAAACCCGGCAGGCCAAACAAGCCATCACAGCGCGCTGCGGCTGCTCGTCGTCACGGTCTGAGTCCGTTCCACCACCGTCCTCGACGCGCCCGACGACGCTTTCGATTCTTCTGCGCACCCACCATGGCCGACGCTGCAGCAGCCACATCCACCACCGACCCGCTCTCCGCCGTCCTCTACCAGTCGCTCGACGTCGTCCAGCGCACCTTCAATGCCATTCCCGGCTCTGCCGTCCTCGTCCGCTACGTCAAGTCCTCCCACCAGAATGACCCGTATCGCACCATCCTCGAGGTCATCCTCATTATATTTGCCATTCGCACCCTCCTCCAGTCAAGGACCAGGGCAGAAAAGTCGGGCAAGAACTTTATCAAGCTGGAGGAAAAGGTGTGTGCCCAGCCGAACTTGGGGCTCCGCCCACGGCTCTAATTCGTACAACATAGGAAATCGACGACCTTGTTGATGAGTGGATCCCTGAACCACTGGTCGCGCCTCTCGACGACACATCCCGAACCGAGCTTGCCTCGGTGCCGGTGATCGCTGGTGCCTCGGGTCCCAAGCCCAAGCTTGTCAACGGCAAAACTGTCGTCAACTTGGCTAGCTACAACTTTGCTGGCCTCGCCGGAAATGAGTCCATCAAAGAAAAGGCGATGGACACTCTGAGAAAGTATGGTCTCGGGAGCTGTGGTCCCCCTGGGTTCTACGGCACTCTTGGTAAGCAGTAACTCAGCGTAGTCAACATATTTGGCGGAAGGTCTGACGTTATCACGGCATATAGATGTTCATGTTCAACTCGAGCGCGACATTGCTTCCTTCCTCGGCACCGAATCTGCCATTATCTACTCGCAGGGGTTCTCCACAATCTGCTCAGTCATCCCGGCGTTCTGTAAGCGAGGCGACATTATCGTCGCCGACCGTGGTGTCAATTTTGCCATACAAAAGGGCATTCAGATTTCTCGCTCGACAGTGCGATGGTATGACCATAATGATCCGAACAGTCTCGAGGAGGTGCTAGAGAGTGTTGCAAAGGAGATGAAGAAGAAGCGACTCCCTCTTACCAGGAGGTTTATCGTGACCGAAGGTATCTTCCAGAATGATGGTGCTATGGTTGATCTCCCCAAGCTTGTGAGTATACCGTGGGAAATCCTTCGATATACAAAGAGGCTTGATTCTCAACTACTTTTGACTACGCTCAGATTAAGCTCAAACTGAAGCACAAGTATCGCTTGATCCTCGATGAAAGCTTCTCATTCGGCGTCGTGGGCAGGACTGGCAGAGGCTTGACCGAGCTATACAATGTTCCTGTAAGTTAAATACTTTCCCTAAAGATATGATACAGCAAAGACTAATTATCCACCTTACATAGGCCGCCCAAATCGACATCCTTGTCGGATCCATGGCGAATGGGCTTTGCTCTGCTGGAGGTTTTTGCGCGGGTGCCAACGTTGTCGTTGATCATCAGGTACACGCTATCCACACATCTTTTTTTTACGTCAGATCGCTGACGCTGTCTCCTTCAGCGCATTAACGGGACATCGTTCGTATACTCTGCCTCCATGCCTGCGCTCCTAGCAGTGTCTGCGTCGGCTGGCATCGAAATGCTCGTCTCAACTCCTTCCCTCTTGACCACACTGCACGAAAACGTCCTTGCCGTGCGCTCAGTCCTCGATAAACTGGATTGCATTACCATCCCGTCCCACCCCGCCAGCGCCATCATCCACATCTTCATACGATCTTCCGCAACCGGATCTACCCTCTCGCCGAGTTACGTCCCGACATTCTCTGGGGTAAGCAGCAGTGCCAATGCCGCCCACAAGCCGTCGAACCCCACATCCGTCCTCTCACGGGATCCGGAGCAGTTCGACATCGCAGCCGAGGAGAGGCTGCTGCAGGATGTTGTGGAAGAAGCACTGGCGCAGGGCGTCTTGATCACGCGTGCGAAGCGTTTGAGGGGACAGGAGGCTGTGGAGCCGAGGCCGAGTATCCGGCTGGCGATTACCGCGGGTCTCACGAGGAAAGAGGTGGAGAAGGCTGCGGGAGTGGTCAAGAGTGCATTGATCAAGGTTTTGGGTAAGAGGAGGTATTGATCGCCTTGTATCAATAGATCCTCCCCTGCTATATAGGTTCTCCCACTTTTCTTGGTGGACTGTGGATGGGTTATTTGCTGGAGATAGATATATACATTTTTTTATTGCGTTGTTAATTAACTGGTGTCGCGAATTTACCCTATTCGTCTAGGATTGCATGGACAGGCTTAAGCTCGCCCTCCAAAACCAAGATTCAAGGATCGCACAGTCGGGATAAACCTCGAACTTCAGCGGAAGGATTCTTCGAGGCGTCGAGCTAAGACCGTGCACCTCCGACTCGCCTTGAAGAGAGACTTGTCGCTTCACCCAAATGACTTGCTCTTAGGTTGTGCGCCTCGACGTTTATCAATTTAGATAAGCCTATACCTCAGAGTACTATCCCTCACGGATCCTTAGGATTTGGTACGCGAGGTAGGTGTTTGCCTCAAATGTCTGCGAGCTCCGAGGCTATTGCGTGCTATAGTAAGCTGGCGACTAGGAGTTTAGCCGTGATTCGCATCAGTATCCAGATGCACATGTTCGCAGTTTCGGCGCTGGTCGATACAGAAACCACAGGTTGAGTCTCATTTTCTTTTGGGTGAAACACCATCAATTTCTTCCATCACTTTTCGCATGGACGTAACCTGTTATTTTTCTTTCTTTTTCTCTTACCTATGGATTACCCACAGGATATGTGGTGAACCAGCGCCAGCGCACCAGCTTGGACGCTCGTAAAGTGAGAGCCGGTCGGAGAGATTGATTACATAAGCTGGAACCAAAATGTGAAACCTCCGCAAAAAGTCCGCAAGTTGCGGTATCTACTATCCGCTCGTCGACGTCGGTGCCCATGATCATTGATATTGTCTTCGTATCGCGTCCTTAGCTAATCGCTTTATTTCGATTTTATAATTCAGCAGGCGAACTGCGTTGGCCAGGAGCTAACTTCTATCGACATCCGAGAGATTGTGCTAGGCGGTTGAAGGCATTGGTGTTGCTGGGTTTTCACTTCCAGCGCACTCCGTTTTGTATCTACGTTTTTGCGGCCGATCGGGAACACTAATTTATGCTGCTCAGCTACGCGTGCTCTTGCGTTTGCGTCTCAAAAAGAATTGGGTCGAGAGGCCTGGCCCACGTTGAAAAGATGTGGAACATCGAGATTTCAATCCGGTCCAAGCTGACGGATCTCGACTGGTGTTCACCTCCCCGGTTTCAGCCACGATCCCGCGTCTCTATAAATTCCTGCCTCCCTCCTTCTCACCCCGCAACACTTCCTTTCTTCCTCCCATCACCACCTTGGCCCTCGCTCGACTTCGCTTCCTGATTCTCCAACAATAGCAAGCGAAAATGTCATCGAGTGGCGATCGGCAGCACGATTTCGACGCGGACCTCTATTCGTATCTTACCTCGTATCTTTTCGCGCCCAACGATCCTCTTGTTCAGGCTGTCCTGTATGGCCAGTTCACCGAGAAGAATCTTAGCCGAGCTCCCTTGCCATTCGTTCAAAATACGTCCAAGTGTAGGTCCTACCGTCGTCGCTCCTGGCTTACGTTGACGGAGTTCACACACACTCTTTTGCTCTGCAGTCAAAGGCGCGACAAAGTCTCCAATTTCTAAACTCAATCTCTCATCCAAGCCGACGTTCGCCGGGGAAGTGGCCAGCGTTCCCCCCGCAAGCCTTGAGGAGCTCATGGCGGCGGCAGGCACCGCTACGACCCTCAGCCTGATTTCCAAGTCTTCCCCCCCTGAAGATAACTATGACGCCTCCTTCGGATTCTACGGCGCTGCTCCCGCGCTCGCTAGTGTCTCTTCCGTGGTATCTACTGCATCCACCGCGCTCACCTGCGTCGATCCTCTCTCTTCGTTCGCCGAGACCGGAAAAAACCTGGTAACTGATCCGGACTCGCCGCCGTTCTTCTTGTCATTCCCCGAATTCAAGCACCTCGCCGGTACGCCTGATGGTGGCAAAAGCAAGAGTGGCAAGGCGCAGTTGGTCGTTAGTGCAGATGCGGTGGCTGCAGATCCGTTTGTCGACGACTTCTCAGTTCCTTCTGGGTGGAATCCCTCCGATGCACCCTCGTTCAGGCTGATGGGCAGCGCAAACGTAGCACCTATCGGTCTATGCGGCGACGATGACTCCACATCACCATTAGGATGGCAGCCTGAGGCCCCCACCGCGGCTCCATCCACTCCATCGCCGGTAGGTTCCAAGAACACAAGCACCCACACAGCCGTGAGTCTCAGCGGGTGGGAAGAGAGCATTGCGTCCAAGCCGTTCAGCTTCGCCGTCGACCCAGGCGCGCTCCAGCTCGCGGGGACGGGACTCGTGCCCTCCACAAGCATGCCCTCACTCCTAAGGAACAGATACACCATTGAGACCCCCCGCGTTCAGAAATCGCAGAAGCGCAAACGGGGAGAGGAGGCGGAGGCGGAGGAAGGGGGAAATACGCCTTGGATCTTCAGTCCGTCGAGTCAAGCGGGTCAAGCTGCAGCTGGCGCTAGTACTACTGCCAAAATCGTCGCAGCGGCTCCCATCGCCCGAACGAGCGCTGCTTCTCCCCCGCGCGCGGCGAGCGTCCTCGCGAGAGCTTCGCCCTATGCAACTCCCGAGAAGAGGAGGTCTCCCGTCCACCAGCTCTCGGAACAGGAAATGATTGCGCAACTCAGCTCCGATTCGTGGCATCCTAAAACCCCGCCTACTCCCATCCTGAGGCGATTCCGGCACGCAGGCGCAAGCGCGATGCTCGCCTCACCTTCTATCCTGAATTCCGCCAAACGTAGCCGCGTCGCGCTATGATTGTAGGGAGTCGTGCTGAGAAGGCACTGGACATCGTCTTTTCCTCCTTTTCTTACTTATTTTCTCCGACTTTTGGCCAAGTCTGTAGGTTATTACAGGGGCGTAATCATCATTATCAATTTACACTACTGATACTGTAATCTGGCGAATATGCACATTCTCGTTAATATTATGCTTAACCTCTTGATTATTTTTGCCCCAGAAAATGTGGAGTAATACGCGTCGATAGGAAACGAGTGGCTCTGGTTACCGTCAGAGGTCATAAAGCTTGGAACCCGCGGTTACGTAAGTTTGAAGCTTTAAAAGTGTCGAAGCGGAAGGACGCGCGCAGGGAGAGCCGAAAAATAAGCGCTGCAGAGGAACCATGCTGGCTAGATGGCCGGGCATAGGTGCGGTGCGAGATTTCACGAGCTCGAGCAGCGCCCTTTCGCCCGCGTCCCAGTTCGGCGAGTTGCATATGAGGGATAACTCCTCGAGGAGCGGGCAGAGGTGTCTGGTGGGTGTGACGACTAAGATCTCCAAGATCCTATCCCATGGCCAACAGCCAGCAAACGTGATGTTTTTCAGAGTGGGATGTACGCGCAAGAAGCTCTCGACAGAAGCCAAGAGGTCCGAATCATGGTGCCCGCCCATCCACCAAAAGTACACTTCTTCGATCAAAGGCAGCGGAAACTCCCTCACGATGCTCGAGAGCACTCTCGGGAAAACGTTGTCGTGTGGTACGTCGCCCCATATCATGGTGAAGCTGAAAGCTTCCGCGTCGCGTGCTTCGAATATGTAGCCGCACACGCGCAATATACACACATCTGCATCACAGGATATGTGAAGCATGCGGACGGACTGTATATCCGGCAAGTTGGGCAGAAAATTGGATCTGCGCGGGAGTAGATGGCGCAAGTCGCCATTCGACCTCACATGCGCCTTTATGCAGAGATTGCATGACGCAGGAACGATAATGCAGGGGAGGAGGCGCAGTCTCACCCACTGAGCCTGCCAGAGCTCCTCTATGTGAAGCACCTGGAGGTGGCGGAGCGCGATTACCGGATCTGGCGCACGCGCGATTGGAATGCTCCGAAACTGCAGCCACAAGAAGGAGATCGACTCCAACAGGGGACAGAGTTCGAGAGCGCGAAGGAGCTCGGTGGGTTCGGTGTACACGATTTTGGAGAGATGTAATTTCGCGAGCCCTCTAAGTATTTGGGAGCTCAGTGAGATGTGGATATCGCAGTTTATCGTGTGGAGACGGGGTGCAATTCCGGAAAATGGATGGGATAGTTCGAATGGGATTACATGTGGCTGGGTCCCATCCAGAAAGTTGAGCTGGAGGACCTCCAGATGTGGCGCCGCGGCAGTTTGTTGCAAGAGCGAGAGCACATCCTGCTTATTCTCCTCCAATTTGTTGTGAACAATACGGCAAACGCGCCATCGGTGGATATGTGGCACAACCAGCTCGAAGAATTCAAGAATGTCGACCCGCGTAGGGGTGGTTGAGGTGTCAAAGATGATCTCCAGCGGCGCCGGCTCGGAGCGAGAGAGGAAAATGCTTATAAGTGGGATAGGTAGTGTGTCTAGTGTCGCCCACAATGTGGAACACATTTGGGTAGCGATTTCTCTCCACAGTCGGGAGACACTTGCGATTCTGACCACCTGCTCGTCTGGCCGCGCACAACTTTGCGCAAAACAGAATATGGCAGAGATCATCTCAGTAGGGAGGCGATGGAAGAGAGAAAGTCGGTTCAGATGAGATCGCATCTGCCGCGCAAGCTCGTGCGTTGCAATGGCGTCGGGTGTACGGCGAATAGCCTCTAGCTCGCGGTCCAAATCCGCCCGTGTGGGGCTCGCAGGTGGCGTACCTTCACCACGAGCAAGCTGGAACCGAAAGCTGAAGAAGAAAATGCCAGGTAGTTTGGTAGCCTGCTCCATGGCGATGGTGGTTCTCTTTTGGAGGCTGGCGCAGCACCCACCGCCTCCAAGTGTCCTCAACCACGATCCACCACCACCGCGCTTCGCTTCAGGCTGCTGACTTCCGAGATTCACCACGCACTGGCCAATAAATTTTGATTGCAAGCGTTTTCTAGGCAAGTTGACTGTTCGAGGCGTTGGCGTCATACTTAACCGTTTACCAGCATTACTCATTACTACTAGCTTAAGTGCACTACATCATGTCTACAGGTTGCTTGCCACCTTTACCGCCATATCTCCCCAAGTAGGTCTATTCTGAAAGGCACTGGTAGAATGCTGACGGTAGCATGATCCCTAGTCTGTATAGATCTTTCTCTCGGAGATTTGCAAGCAACCCGCCATCGTCTTCCACCTCTCCGATTTCATCAAAGGCTCACATCCATCGCCTTCCCGATGATATCCTGTTTGAGTTACTGCTGGCTTCTGATGCGCAACAGGATCCCCTTCGCTTTTCTCGCGTTTGCCGCGCCTGGAGGCAATGCATCCATGCACATCCAACTTTTTGGTCGGTCCTCCGTCTTTACGTGGATCGCACCGAGCCAGAATTGCGGGCCGCGTATTGGCTTGAACGTGCAGGGATGTGCCCCCTGGATATCTTGATCTCGATTCGAGAGACTGGCTATTATTGGATTAACCGTGACCCGGCGGTGGAAATCGGGCGCCTGGCTCGCGTTCTTTCAATGCATGCGGAGAGATGGCGAAATCTCACGATATTTGCCTTCCCGTACCAGATTCACATACTCTTCCAGCACCTTACCGGGCGGGCTGCTATGCTGGAACGATTCGCGATCTTTGCCAGAGCGGAAGTGACCACCCCATTTTCAGTTCGGCTGACACGACAGGATTTTTCTTTGATCCCTGACAATGCAGAGATCTCGTTCTTCGGCTGTCTACCAATGATCCACGCCTCTTTCGGGACGGCGATTACGAACCTCCGTATATGCTATGGTCGATACCGCCTGACCGACGAAGTCATTTCCCTTCTACTGTCCTGTCCGAATCTCACAAAATTTCAAATCAGTCGCAGTGGATTCGAGTATGGCAGCACCTTCGCACATAATGGTATGCTGACAGCCACCACCCCTGTACCCCTCTTACACCTTACCGAGCTTTTGGTGGATGGGTTTGAGAGTATCGGAGCGTTCTTCAGCCTCTTGCGCTTGCAATCACTGCGAGTCGTCCACATTCCCCACGTATATTGGGATGGCGCTATGTTCCAGGCTGTCATTCACATATTCGAATCATGCGCCCAGCTCTCCACCTTCATTCTCCACAGCGGGTATAGGTATGGCGTCGAGTTCGATATCCCTCTTTCTTCGGCCCCCATTACACTGGAAAACGTCAGGGCCTTTGAGTTTTCTGCCTTTCCACGCGGAGATCCACTCCTCTGCCGCCTGCGCCTACCGCAGGTTCAAGACTTTACCATCCGATTCGTCCCTCTCCGCATTGCAATCCGACTCATGGCCTTCTCGACTCAGTTAAGGATGGTCAAGTTAGAAGGGTTCCTGTGGCTTTCATCTTCGCCACCCTCACCCCTTTCCATACCTACACTCTCTTCCCTCACTTTGATAAACTCTAAGCTTGAGTGCCTTCACTTCTTCCATGCGCCATCTCTCGAGCATCTCGCCTTGGAGCGGATGGATGGGCAGAGTAATCACCCGATCGTGCTGAACCCGCTGTGTGACTTTCTGAAGCGGTCGAAACCCCCGCTTAGAAATCTGCGACTCAAAACAGTAGTCGTCGGGGACGACGACATTCTCCGATCTTTCGAACGGCTGCCACTGCTAGAGAAGCTTGACATCTCTTTTTCCACCGACAGCATGCACACCATCTTTCGCGCACTGGCCACTCCCTTTAGCACGCCACATATTGAATGGCTCCTCCCCAGCTTAAACGAAATCGATGTCCATCATATTGCTTTCAGGGATTTTGAGGCATTCCGCTTACTCTCCCATTCTCGGAACGGATCTCCAGCTACTACCGGGGGGACCTTTCCCCCATGCCTCGACGCTAGTGTCATCTTAGGACCCTACCGGGGCCAGAGGTACTTTTTTCGAGGGGGAGTTTGCTGTCAAAGTGAGAGCCATTTCCACGTCTTGTTCGTCGTAGCGTTAATTATAACCCATTTCTCAACAATCTGACGACAAGGTCCTCTCCTATCGTATCCCGGATCAGATTCGTAAACTTGGCGGTGCCGGATTCATGGAATGCTCAAATTTTATGGATTATTCTTCGTTGCTTTTTTTTCTGTATCAGGCGCCGACACTCTGGGTCTATTTCTTTCTACTTCTGGCCCACAAAACTCGGCTATTCTCAGTATGCCTCCTCACTCAGCGTGTTACATCTTCCGTCTACCTTTCAGCGGCTGTCTTTCAAGTGTTGTTTACGTAGGATTTTAACGATCAGCTATAGATACATTCACTGCATGCGTATCGATATCACCGCCAGCCTCACAGGTATAGACATGACAAAGGCGTTGGCATCGTAGATGTTGCATTGATTTGTTGGGGTGGCGAGTCAGGCGGTGTCACCCGGCATTAATGGACAACTGATGATTAATCAGTAGTACTTACTCGAGGAGTCAAGCCATGACCACCATGCACTGGTGCAACTACGGCTATCACTGAGTATCATCGTATGCAATATATCGCATCCATTCGTCAAACGCAACACTGGAAAAGCATCGCGGATCAATACATTCTACCTCAGAAACACTCGGATCACTTACTGGAATCTCAAGCTGGAATACCCACTCCCGCTAAGTACTCGCCGTTTCCATTCATTTTCTTAGGTTTTTGCACCGCGGTGCTGGAAAATTTATTGGAACGAAAAGCAATAGGTGCTACTATAAAGGGTCGAAATCTGCGATTCAATCTTGCCGCCACAAATGGAGTAGATTCTCTCAACCACAACCACCACGAGAACGTTGGATGCTCATGGCCTCCACTGATTTTCTCCGTCACTTTTCGCATGGAGGCAGTCTGTTATTTTTTCTTTCTTTTGTTTTCTCTTAAAGGCTATGGATAGTCCACAGTTCAGCGCCGGCTCACGCCCCTGGATCGCAAACTCATCAAGCTTTCCGAGATCGGTCGGCAGCACGTCGAGGGCATTCAGTAAGTCTAGCTATTTCTTCTTGGCTATATCTTAAGGCGATGAGTACGCCCTGTACTGCAGGAAGTGGCAAAAGGCGTCCGAATCCGAGGGTTACCTGCATATTTTCTGCCAATTTGCAGTGGGTCCTCAGCTACGAAATTGACAGCATCATCTTACACTCACTCTACCTTTGTGCCACGCCTCCTCAACTTTAGGCGCAAGTTCATATTATACAAGCACAAGATCCCGGCCTTCCAAAGCTCTAGAGTTCAGGTATGCATGTATCTATCAATTGGTGCCAGCCGCTCAAGTTCACTAGTATACCCACGCTGGAGAAGGCTGGTCCCTTTTATGAGGCTTGGAATCATATGCTCCTAGCGTCTAACCTTCGCTACTTAACTAATTCTCCTTTTAGACTGCCGCATGCTTCCTTAGCCCCGTTATGAAGGTGTGCATTGTGTTCTCCATGTTCCTCTTCGGCAGCCTCTGATACCACTCTGCGTACAAGTTAACTAGACCCGTTACCGCTTCACTGCTGTCCAGCACTTGCCAGCCCCACGGTTCTCGCGCCATCTTCTGCGCCCATTTCCAAAAGCAATCTCCCCGGTTCTGCGCCTCTCCCCTTCATCCTCATGTATATAATAATGCCTGCATAAATACATTGTTTTGCTGTATCTACCTACGCGGTACAGCGCATTAGTGGGACGCCAGTGCCAATACTGGCTAACCTGTGAAGCAATAATTCGGAGAAAATGTTGGAAAATGTGGCCATAACCAAGCTGGGAAATGGAGTATTAATGGCTGCCTTCGCACACCGGAGAAGGTGGGATGATAGGCAATATTACGCTGCGAAGACTTTGGTAAATGTCGCCTTTTACGTGCGTATTGCTTCGAAAATGCGGCCGAATCGGTGAGTTTACATAGCGGAATAGGTCAACTTTACGCACCCGGGAAAGCATCGCTTTACGGGCCAACAAGGTTTCCCCGATTTGCAATGAGTAAAGGATACCATTACATGACACAACCCAAAACGGACATGGGTCTTGCCTCGTATAGCCTAGGAAGATCTGCCATATTTCACATCGAAGCCTGACATTTTGCAAATGGGCGTATTAGCGAGATTAATAGCTATGGATCTGTGATGTCCTTTGGGCATGCGGTTAGCATGCGTTCGGAGATGGAGTCACACTTTCTGTTCGTAGAATTAGTCGGATTATTTAATCCCTCTGACCATTAGGGTCACGGTATTTAAGGAATCTGTTTCGCGCGCCTCCCAACAAGAAACATTCCTCCCGGTCCTCGCAACACACTCATTAAAGGGCACTCATAACGCTGTCTTAGTAGGACTCTTACTCCGGGTCTGAAGAGAAAATCTTCCGTATTCTGAGTTATCGCTGACTTCCGAGATTCATCACGCACTGGCCAAGAATTTTTGATTGCAAGCGCTTTCCAGGCAGGTTGACTGTTCGAGGCGTTGGCTTCATACTTAGCGCTCACCAGCATTATTGCTAGCTCGTACCACATCATGTCCACAGGTTGCCTGCCACCTTTACCGCCATATCTCCCCAAGTAGGTCTATTCTGAAAGGGCCCGGTAGAATGCTGATGGTAACATGATCCCTAGTCTGTATAGATCTTTCTCTCGGAGATTTGCAAGCAGCCCACCGTGGTCTTCCACCTCTCCGATTTCATCAGAGACTCACATCCTTCGCCTTCCTTATAATACCCTGTTTAAGCTACTGCTAGCTTCTGATGCGCAACAGGATCCCCTTCGCTTTTCTCGCGTTTGCCGCGCCTGGAGGCAATGCATCCATGCACATCCAACTTTTTGGTCAGTCCTCCGTCTTTACGTGGATCGCGCCGAGCCAGAGTTGCGGGCCGCGTATTGGCTTGAGCGTGCAGGGATGTGCCCCCTGGATATCTTGATCTCGATTCGAGAGACTGGCTATTATTGGATTAACCGTGACCCGGCGGTGGAAATCGGGCGCCTGGCTCGCGTTCTTTCGATGCATGCGGAGAGATGGCGAAATCTCACGATATTTGCCTTCCCGTACCACGTTCACATACTTTTCCAGCATCTTACCGGGCAGGTTTCTATGCTAGAACGACTCGCAATCTTTGCCAGAGCAGAAGTAACCACGCCATTTTCAGTTCGGCTGACACGACAGGATCTTTCTTTGATCCCTGACAATGGGGAGATCTCGTTCTACGGCTGTATACCAATGATCCACGCGTCTCTCGGGATGGCGATCACGAACCTTCGTATATGCTATGATCAGACCTGCCTGACCGACAAAGTTATCTCTCTTCTGCTGTCCTGTCCGAATCTCACAAAATTTCAAATTAGTCGTAGTAGATGGGAGCTCGGATATGACAGCACCTTCGCAAATAATGGTATGCTGACACCCACCATCCCTGTTCCCCTCTCGCACCTTGTCGAACGCCTTGTTCCCCTCTTGCATCTTACCGAACTTTTGGTGGATGGGTTTGATAACGTTGGAGTGTTCTTCAACCACTTGCGCTTGCCATCGCTGCGAGTCGTCCACATTTACGGTGTATATTGGGATGACGCTATGCTCCAGGCTGCCATCAACACATTCGAATCGTGCACCCAGCTCTCCACCTTCATTCTCCGCAGCGAGCGTTGGTATGAGGTCGAGGTGGATGTCCCTCTTTCTTCGGCCCCGATTACGCTGGAGAACGTCAAGACCTTTGAGCTCCCTGCCTCTCCACACGCATATCCACTCCTCGGCCGTCTGCGCCTACCGCAGATGCAAGATTTTACCATCCGATTTGTCCCTCTTAACATCGCAATCCAACTCATGGCCTCCTCGACTCAGTTAAGGACGGTCGAGTTGGAAGGGTTCCAGTGGCTTTCATCTTCGCCACCCCCACTCCTCTCCATACCTACACTCTCTTCGCTCATTCTAGCACACTCCAAACTTGAGTGTCTCCACTTCTTTCACACACCATCTCTCGAGCATCTCACCCTGGAGGAAATGTATGAGCAAAGCAATCAGCCCATTGTGCTGAACCCGCTATGCGACTTTCTGGAGCGGTCGGACCCCCCACTCAAAACACTGCGACTAAAAACAGTAGCAGTTGAGGATGACGACATTCTCCGGTCTTTCGAACGGCTGCCACTACTAGAGAAGCTTGACATCTCCCCCTCCACCGACGGCATGCACGCTATCTTTCACGCGCTGGCCCGTCCTTTCAGCACGCCTCACATCGAGTGGCTCCTCCCCAGCTTGAACGAAATCAATGTTCGTCGAGCTTCTCCCGTGATTCAGCCGGCGTTCCATTCGTTCCTAGACTCTCGAAACGAGGCCTCAGCTGCTGCCGGGGGCGCAGTTCCTCACCTCGGAGGAAGTATCTTTTAGGGAGACAAACACGCCATCAGAAAATCTTTTCATGACGAGGGTTCGCTTTTAGAGCCGCTAAGGTAAGAACCCCCGTGCATTGCCTGTGGTTATGATGGTATGAACCATGACCCATTTTTCAGGAATTCGACAATCTCCCCTCCAAAATCCTACCCGTGAATACGACAATGGCGATTTAAGGGTGGGCCGCTTCATCATCTATGGAACATTCTTCGTTGTTATCTCTCAATGCCGAAGACCCGGTCGCATAGTGTAGTCTCTCTTTGTTCTTTTCGTTCACGAAATTCGACCCTCCTTACGATATCCAGCCCTTTGCGAACATCATCCTCAGCTTACCCTCTCGCTGACCCGCCGAAAGCTGTGCGTGGTTCACAGATGATTCGATGAGAAACTATTGACTCGCTGTACGTCTATCGCTGTTAGCCTCGCACACTGGTGTCCAGGAATGGAGTCCAAGCTCTGCTCCCTAGGGTGACGACTCGTCGGACGTTACCGTTAAACGATCGGCGGTTTATGAGATGCGGCAAGTACCCAAGCTGTTATCACCACCACTCCCATTATTGCTATCACACTTCGCATTCATATACCTGGATCACCTCACAAAATATTGAAGCGGAACGCCCCTCGCACTTCGAGGGAAGCATGTTTTATGCCAAGGCTATCTGCCTCGCAAGTGTGCAACTGTCCGTGCCGTGCTAGTTTCGCGATTTCCCCGCAGCCTCTCTTTGCTCGCACATAGATGTAGGGAAACTTGAAATATTTATCTGTGAAGTAGAATTGAATGATTAATGCGCCTTCATAAAGGCCCGCGAACCAAAAGAATAGAGAAAAAAAATGACAGATGTACAATGAATAAAGTAAGCCAGCGCTCCCTCCAAGCCCGATAATAGAAGAAAAAGAAAAACCAGAAGCTTGAGTCCATTGAGAGTAACCAACGACCACCACCGACATCGTAACCCCCACTGGGACCTCAAACCCGAGCGCGCTTGGCGCTCCTCAAGACGGACGGCAAGACATCGGTCGTGCGCGAAGCTGGATTCGCATCGGCACGCGAGGCGGAGGCTCGGGGACGCATGGGGGCCGGGGTAGGAGGCGCAACTTTGGAGTGCTCGGAAGTGAAGAGCGCCCTGATTTCTTTGTCCGTCAGCTCACGGTCGGGGATGATGACCCTTCTCGGCTCGGGCGCGGGGGGAGGGGAGGGTTTGCTGAGGACGCTCGCCATGCGGCGAGTAGGTGAAGAGGTAGCGGTGGACGCGCGGGAAGAGGAGACCCGAGGCTTGTCGTTGCCCGCGGACGTCTCGACGCTACGCTTGCGCTTCAGGTTCGCCTGAGGAGCGACCGGTTGCACGCGACTCTTGGACTTCTGAGTGGGTGAGGTGGTGGCAGGTACCTTCGATTGTTTGGCGCTCGTTTTTCTGGGAGGGGAGGACATCGCAGCCTGAGGGCGCATGAGCTGCTCTGCGCGCGAGACGGGGTTGCCTGGCGCGAAGCGCGTGGAGGGGGCATCGGACTGCCATCCACAAAGACCCATATCCTTGGGGAGCGTCTTTGCCGCGGGGCTGGCAGGCGAGAGCGTAGGGGTGGTGGAAGCGCTCGTAGCATCGAACGAGGCCAGGATATTAGAGGGTGTCCATCCGCAAGGAGATGTCAAATTGTCGCCGAATAGATCGATAGCCGCCATGTCCGCGGTGCCGATCAGCTGCACCTGAGCCGGCTGCGCCACCGCGCCATTGATGAGGGCGGAGAAGTCGTAGTCAGGGAACGGCGAGACGAGGGCGGCTGCCCAGCTCGGGTCAACGGAGAACTCTTTCGCGTTGATGTCGGGCGAAGAGAGAGAGTCGACGCAAGTGGATGTGGTAGTGGTGGAGGGAATGCTGACAAGTGAAGGGGCATCCGTGTACGAGTCGAGGAAGGTGTTGAGAATGTCTTCGGAAGAAGGAAAAGCAGGCTCGGAAGTGGCGTCGGGGGAGGTAGATACTCCGGCGGCGGCTGCCGCAGCCATGAGCCCGGCGAAGCTCATGGGGGAAAAGTTTGGCATCTGGCCGGCGAACACCAGCTCGGAGGCAATGGTGGGCCCGAGGTCAGGGGAAGCGACAGGCTTGAACGCGCCTTCGACTGTAGAGCGAAGAAGAACTTGTTAGTCCGACTGTGCGTGCCAAAATGGCAGTAGAGCACTTACGATTAGGGACACTGTCGGTGAACGAAGAAGGGATGCCCTCAAAATAATCATAAGAGTACTGGCCAGACACGGCGTCGCGAGCGAAGGCATCGTTGGCCTCGAGGGAGTCCGAGCCGAGATACGAGAAGAAGTCCAAGTCGAAGGTGAGCGGCTGGTCGACGCTGGTAGACATTGTTGTTGATTGTTCTTGTTGGGAGGAGAGGCGAAGTCAGGCGAGGAAACTTAGGCCGGTGGTGGTGGGAGGGCAAGAAGTGCTGGTGGGACGAGGAGGAAAGAGGAGGGCATTTATACCGCTGCTCATTCATACAGCAACAGCGAGGCGAACGCCATGTACGCTGGGTTAGTGTTGCTAAGGCCGAAGGTGGAACATATCTTGACATAGGCTGGGAGTGACGTAGCGACTCACCTCTTTCTCTGAGACACAAATGAGAGCATCGCCGCTGGGAATAACGTACCAAAACACTTACGCAACCTACGCAACCTCCCACCAGAATAGGCGTCACTCGTACTGCGGAGGTTCAGTCATAGATTACATGGGCCGACTTCTAAAGTCGTTTTCAGGTCCACTCTGGCTGAAGAATAGGATGATTTGGGTGCTGGCGGGAAGGCGACGGGCAGCGTCGATGTTGATGTCGAGTCGGCGCGGGTACTTCATAATTGGTTCCAGCTTACATAATCATCATTTCGTCCGCCAAAACCGACAGAATATCCGTATGATCGGAATGTTTCTCCGTCCCGTCCAGAGTTCGGGGCTAGTTGCCCGCCCCCGAGGCAAAAAAAAAGCCCCGATTTCTCCGGGTGGAAACAGAATGACGGAAGCTGAGCTCTAAGACACGATATCGACGCTGCGGATGCAGAATTTTATGACGCCGATGGAGTTTCGGCGTTAACTCCGCGACCACCGGCGGCGAAGTACTTTGAATCAAACAAAATTATTCCGTCACTAATAATTAATAAGCCTCACGACAGACGGTCGCACAAGAGCAAGCTGATGAGGATGGGTTATGTGGCCATTGGCTCCAGACTTGATCGTATGCTCACATGATGTACGTGTGGTTTTGACTGCGTCATTAACAGCTCTTGTTAATTCAATAATTACGGATTAATAGTAATGATCTCGGCTCTGACGACTCTCGCATGCAGGGCTTCATGCCCATCCACAAAGACAGAAGGCAGGAATTTGGCTCTTCCGACGTGACTGTGATTCCGACGCTTCGGAACGGTTGGGGGCCAGCTAGCCACTGCTAAGTAACTTGGTATTTCGACGACAATTTTAATCACATTGTTACTGCGGCTTGTTACAGGACCAAAGATGCTTATGATCACCGGTCTTACATCACTCTCAGACGGCAATATGGGGTGTTGGGGACAGCCGCTTAGCCTTTTCGCCACCACTGCATACCATCAGTTCTCATATATGCCAAAGCGATAGCTACCACTCTTACCTCAGAGTCCTCAGTGTCGTGGCCGGTGTTGTTATCCCTGAGAGACCGATAAATCTGGTCGCCTGAGAGAGGCCGAGTCAGAATCGACGAATGGCGGATATCTGGCACAAGGAAAGCGCAGCGTACCAAAGCGGATCACATCACCCAGATTATAGGTCCCTTCAGGTATGAACGATTCCGATCGAGGCTGCGCAACGCTATTAGCCATGCGTAAAATCAAAGGGCTTATAGACATAAGCAAGAGGTGGTGAGGCGAGACCGGTAAACACAATAATCTAAACGTTGGAATGCTTGTTGTGCAAGTATCGGGGTGACGTAGATAGAGCGAAGAGATGTGGCTGATGGATATCCACTGGGTAGTACTGGCTCCTTTTATACGCACCCCTCCCTCTGTGTTATCAAGCCAAGAAAGTCATAATACAATATATTTGTTCGGCGGCACCGGCTCTTCGCAGGGTGCTTCGGCGGAGCTCCAGTACGCATTTCTGTAAGTCTGCGTTTCTGCCAACATCGCGACGCTGGCATATCCCTCTCGGCTATGCTTCGAAAGAGGTCTTTTTTTTTTTTTTTCCTTTAGAACAGGGCCCGTGGCAGAGCCAAAAACGAGGTTTCATGCGGGCGCTTGCATGCTCCGCCGAGCGCCCAAAGCTATGTATAATCCTGCTGAATGGGGACCGTTTACTGAAGATAGGGTGCACCAGATTCGAACGATGAAAAGGCCTCGACCGTGAGCACTATTTCGGTCCTTGATACCAATAAATGAGGCAGCGCTACCGGGCGCTGGAACGGACACGAGCAATCTGGGTATACGGAATTGATACATAGATCGCAAATGAGAAATAGAGGCGCCCATAGCTTATCAGGTAGGAGATCTCCTATCAATTTCAGGTCAGGACGCGGGAGTTCCTAAGATAGAGATGATCTTTCAATGTGAGCTGAGCGAATCGTACGGTGCGCTGGCGATTATCGGTCGTGTTGTATAGGCCGGATGACTCGCCTTGTGCACAAGAAATGCCTGCCTTTCCTTGGGGCCGCTGGTGGTGTTGGACTCTGGAGACAGTAAAAAGGCTCTTGCAGGGTGGTCTGCGCGCTAGAGAAGAATAAGAGGGCGTAGGTGGATAGAGGACCGCCGAGACATTGGATCGCAGCTTCAAAGAGCGGAACAGTGGTATTATGAGATGGCCCATGTGGGCTGTCCGCTGGGAGGGATCGAGCCGAAGACACAGGGCACGTTTGCGGCATGGCAAATCAAGTGATTTTGCGTGCGCCAAGCTACAGCCAAACTCTGCAGACAGTTGGAAAAAAAAGCGTGACGTCAATTAGGGGGAGGTTGAAAGAGCTATCCAAGAGCCATGAGAAGAAACCGCCGAGCACGATGGTGGCAACAGCCTGATGCACCAACACCCTTATGAAGCCCAGGCGTGAAGACGGGGTTTCGCGGCCAGAGGGAGTCGACAGCGTCGTTACCATCGCGAATACATGTTCACTGTCTTTTCGCCGGTGTCGGGAAAGAAGCGAGCGACCAGCAGAAATTCTTGACGTCAAGACCTGTAGCCCCGCAGGAATTCAAGCTTAGTCTTATAAGTAAAATATCTGCGCTTAACTTGCGGTTGCTGCCGGGGCGCTACTACTTATTATTAATGCTTGGGAAATGGCGGGAGCTGAGCGCTGGGGGCGGGACCAATATTCCGGAGTGGATGCGGAATAGCACCGCGTAACGGCAATGGCCCTAACTTCTCCACACCACCACTCACCGCCAAAATTGTCCCAGCGCTGATGCGAATCCGCTCAAGGCCTCAAGGCCTCAAGTGCCACTCGTCCGATATTTTCACGTCAATTTTAATCACATTTTTACTAATACTTGTAAAAACATAGACTGATGCTTGCTGGCCCCGTCTCGCTCACGAACCTGAGCAAACTAGGTACTGGACTTGGAGGTCACCGAATCAAATCGCCTCCCACCACTGCGGCGTCCGGCACAACATCAGTTCTCAAGTCTCACAAATGATGGATAAAACGCTTGCATCGGCCTGGGTAGAAGGCTCCCTGATGTTGTTGTCCTTTTTAGACTTGTATATGGTACTCTCTGCGGGGGAGATCAAGTTACTACTAAGACCAACACACAGCTGGCGCGGCGACGACGTACGATAGCGGACTCGGTCACCCAGGTCGTAGGTAGTCTCGGAGTCCCATTGAGCGGCGCTGGGGGGGACGCTAGCCATGTTTGAGAGCGAGGAGCTAGTAGGCGCGGAAAAGATGTGAGAGGGACAAAGGACCGGTGAATAGGGAGCGTTAGGCGAACACGGGATTGAATCGGAAATTGGTCAAGATAGTGCCTATGTTTCCTTCCACGAGCATCATTGTTGAGCGGGGAGGGCTCACCGCAGAATGAAAGGGCCTGTCGCGGAGCAAATTGCTGAGTATGAAAGATCTTTGGTGCTGCCTGAGCGCTCTGTCGGACCTTGAAGTCGCTGTCCGAATGAAGAAGCACTATATATTCTGAACGCCTGAATGGTGCCTACTTCCGGATACATGACGCTCAACATTTGGTTGCAAACGAAGAGCCCGAGGCGCCCATCTTATTTGTTAGAGATCAATCTAATATCGTTATTCGGCTTTGACAAAGTCCCCAGTGCAACATAGGGGACTCCAAATCAGTTCTACTACGGCATGCAGTAATCTACTCTCGCAGTATCTCACCGGTGCCCTGCTCACTGGTGCCATTGGTTACTGGTCATACGCTAGGTGACTTGACAAAGTTACTTGGCGTACACATTGCTCATACAAGAGAGTGTTTTCACCCTGTTCCACCCACCCGCCTCGGCTAAGCTGGTCATATCATTTGATATGTGCCGCCATGATGTGATTGTCTGACCGAGTGTTTGAAGAGTCGCATACAGTGAGCGTGATGAACGAGCGTATAAGCGAGATCGCATACTGTATTGAGGACGCAAGATTCATAGCCTGGGCGCACATCTGATGCTATCCAACGAGGATAAGACAGCAAGCGTCATTGATATATCGCGTGAAGGGCGGGCGATCGCGTTCACGATTTGGGGGCAGCAAAGCTCAATACTCTAACTATACGGAACTTCCATTCGGACCATGCTCTGTTCCAAGATTCCTTAGACTGGTCGTGTAGCGTTATCTGAGAGATCAAATACAGTAGTGCCCGTAAACATACACGACTGCGGTGGATCGTGCATGATCACAGACAGGGTTATTGAGCATTAGGACCATGGGAAAAACCGGTACGCCTGGCTCTTATACTCACCACTAACACTTTGTACCTCCAAGGAAAGAATTACATGAGCATTTGCGAGCTTGGGAGGCGTCGCCATTTTCTTAAAATTACTTTTTTTGGCAATTTCTTGCATGATCTCGGGTTGCATAATTACGGGCAATACTGTACGATGAGATTCAATGGAGACCTAACCGGGACGGCTTATGATAGCTGGAAGCTCACGGCGGCAGCCTCGACAGGAATTCCAGGAAGGACGATGAAGGCGTCCATAGACCACTCCAGGCTGGGGGTCTGGCTTGGAGCTACGCTACATAAAAAAACAAAATAAAGATAGGAATCGTGAATAAGCGCTATCGCCAGTGCAACAAGTCAACAAGAGGCAGGCAAAGACATACGTGTATGTGGTGTCGGATTTTGCAGTAGGGGAAAATAGCCCTACACGCCACTCACACTTTCCTCCCACCATGACATTGCGATGGACCGCGTAGGCGTAGGCCGGAACGTGGTCCTTAACAAGGAGTCTGAGCAAATAGCTCTCGTCTTCTGTGCCTTTCTCGAGCTCCCACTAGACATACATGGGAACATATAGATGGTGTGAGCGTTTTGTCCAAGCCATGTACACTGGGAGTAACTCACGAAAAAATAGGCATCTTCATTCCCACTAATCAGACGAACAACTTGATCCTCAGCATAAACTGAGATCCTGGGGTGGTAGCCAGTTGCGGCATGCGTGATGACATACTGGCCGTTCTTGAGCTCCAGCATTGGGTTTTCAAGCTCGGGATGCCTGTGAGGTGGGCGTCTAGATGTATCGCTTTCAATCGGATGACACGGAGCAAAGGATGAACTAAGCAGTGTTAGATGGGTGTTGATTCGTTTTATCCATTCTCGAAATTTGGTGAGAGGCCGCAAAAGCATTAGGTCCCTATCGGTATGTGCTATCGGTTGCACGCACATGCGCATTCACCGGATCGCTCTTTCGTCCTCGCATTCCTTATCATAACCAATACTATCCTCATGTCCACCTATTCTTTCCTCTCTTCTACCTAATCAGCGCTAGGAAACCCAGCATCGCGAAGTGAGTCAAAGTTGGCCGGAATCTGACAGCGCTTCAGGCGCCCACAGTCTCTTCGTAATGGGTATTAGTTGAATGCTCGAAAAATTCGATGAAAACGATCGAAATCGGCGTGACCAACCTCATGGACTCCGCTTTGGCTCCATTTGGTTCTCCACTTCTGCGTATCACATTAACTCGTGGGGTGAAAAGCGCTCATCTACTGCTCCCTCGCCGAGCGCTGGGACAAAGCGAGTTCTAAGAGCAAATCGAGTTCAGTACCCCAGTTTTACCCCTAGCAAATGAATGTGGTATCTACCAAGGTATAGGGTGCTGTGCTCGTTAACGGAATGCCGGGCAGGTTGCTAGCCGCCCTCGTTATCGGATATCTCTCCCCACCCCACCAATTAATATTTGCGTTCGAGGCCAAACCTGCATTCCAAGCTGGGACCACCGTGAAGGCGCATTGACATTCCGCGCTCCCGCCGTCGGTGCACCAAACATGGTGATAGCTGAAATACACGAGCTCGATCCTGCGGGTGTCGGCGAAACGAGAAGATCAAAGGTACGATGGTCATTGAAACGCCATCTGACGACCAATGCGCGAAGCGCGTGGCAGCGATCCTCACGGGGACGAGCCGCGCTTTTTCTGAAGGGGGACGAAATGCGAGTCGTGGTGATAGTTCAGAGTGGCAGCGAGTGATTTGCACAAGGTACAGAACGGAGCTGATGCGAAAACGGAGATAGATATCCACTACAGAGTATTGAGGGAGAGTGTGCAGTGGCAGGCATCCGAATGCCGTTAAATGGGTAACCATGATGTAGCACCAGCCTGAAGAAGCGGATTCGGGGAAGAACAGTCTTATATACGTCACATAGGTTGACCCCTGCACTTTGAGTACCTCTATCTACATATGTAATAATTTCCTAGCAGGATGTACGCCGCATTGCAGCCCAACGTGGGACGCCCACAGGTTGGCATACTGCATTACGGCGTACACGCTTCTTGGGAACTATTACATTTATAATGAGAGGTAAAGCGTGAATGGGCAATCCATGAGAAAACGCAGTATACCCCCAACAATTTTGATGAGGCATCTGCACCGCCATGAAGGATGAATCTTATCAGCAAATATAATATACCCAGCGGAGTTAGCGCAGATGATGATAGCCTTTGCTTCATGCAGGAAAAGACAGGAGGGCCTTCCTTCTAATAGGCCTGTTGACAATAGTTCATGAGCATTCCGAACGGGCAAAGAGAATGCAGCACGATCCAAAAAAATTCGTCGAGTATTGGCTTTTATCCCTCTGGAGGCCGCACCTTTCTTCGAATTCTAATTGCCTAGGAGCGTGGGCCAGTATGCAAAGGTGTAATCTTCGAGAGCAGAGGGATAGCCAAGGCCGAGATTGTCCGAGGGGGAAGAATAATCGCGCCAGCAATTGTCCCTCCTGCTTGAAGTCTTGGGTAAGGGGAAAAGCGCACCAGATAGCCATCCAGCAGGTTGGGCCTTCTTCAGCTTTGAGTCTTTCAAGAACTCGAGTTCGGATCATATAGCGCGCGAGTAAACGGGTGATCTACAAGAATCCTTAGCCAAAGTGTGTGTCTCTCAGGTCCTGGCGCAAAAGCATCTATGTAGCTGAACGCAAAAAAAGACGGGAGCGTGAAGATTGCAGGATATGGTCGTGATGTCGTCGCTAGCGCCTCAAAGATTTCGCCCAAGAAGATAGGTGATCGCGCGAGGCTGTGGGCTTGATGCCCTTATTGTATTCCAAGCGAGTATGGAAGCTGCAAATAGCAGGGCGATAGAGAGACGATCTGGGTGGTGGTGGTGGTAATGAATCATGATGGTGGTGTTGTGATGCTGCGTGTGACCCGTGCAAGGCCCGTGCGCCGTGGCCAGCTTGGTGCGTGCTTACGTACTCGCATACTCACCACTTCGAGCTTCGAACTTCGCCAGACGATCGCCAAAACGCCAGACATACTTCCCTTCCCTTACGCCAGTTACGCCTCGTCGTTTCAGATAGCAAATCAGACGACCTGCAGGGTTGCGGCACTCTCTTATAGATCATCGCCAACTCTACTAAATCCATGCTTCATGACGCAAAAGTTACAGGACACAAAAAAATGGCATTAAGTGGTGTAGTGAGAATGGTGCACGCGTATCCGTATTACATTAACGATGACGAGGAAAATTGAAAATTAAGCCTTCATAGAGGTCGCTTCATTTACCAAAAAGTCCTATAAATAAAAGGAAGAGGGGAGAAGAAAAGAAGGGGCAGGAAACCCAAGCCCCACGAGTGACGACTGACTCCTAACCCTCGCAGACAGAAGCGGATAAGGCAAAAATTGCATGGAACGCACATATGGCCTCACACGCGCGCACGCTTGGCAGGCTTCAGGACAGAAGGCTCGAGGACCCTGGGGCGCGGAATCGGGCTCTGCACGGGCGAGACGCGGGAGTGCGACGAGGTGAATTGGGCGATCATCTCCTCCTCTGAGAGCATGCCCGCCGCAGACCTCTTCTTCTTGAGCGTGGACGGAGGAGAGGTTTTCGCGAGAACACTCGCCATGCGTCGAGAAGGGGTGGTGTTGGTACTGGAAGCCGTGGTAAACTTGGCAGCGGGAGTCGAGGGACCGGAAGTGCGAGGCGTGCCACGTTCCTCCACTATGCGCTTGCGCTTTGGGGTGGTCTGAGCGTGAACGGGGATAGTGATTCGCAATGGCGCCCGGGCAGGCGCGACCTGTTTCCTCTTGCGCTGAAGAGTGATCGGGTCGACGATGAAGCGGAACGGCTTGGAGGAAATGCTCTCTTCCCACCCGCTGAGGCTCTCGGCGGTATCACTGCCTTTACCCTTGGAGCTCGCCGGCGACGGAGAGGATGGAGTAGCGGAAAAGGGGAATGCGGCGTCTTCGTCGAAGATATTAGCAGGCATCACGTTCGCGTCAGTGCCCATCGACTGGAACGAGGCGGCGGCGGCGGCGGCGTTCCATCCGGAAGGAGCTGTCAAGTCGCTGACAAAAGGATCGGCGGCCGCGACAGCGACAGCGCTGCCATTTAACTGCGCCTCTCCGCTCATTTCACTGCCAATGATCTGAGAGAAGCTCTCGGGTTCGGGGAACGACGAGAAGAGCAAATTCCAGCTCGCATCGACGAGCACTTCCTTCTCAGCTTCTTTGGGCGAGGGGAATAGGGACTCGACGTAAGTGGACGTGTCGGATGTGGCGGAGGGGACGTTGAGGAGCGCGGGAGCATTGATATTGTTGTACAAGCCGAAGAGGGCGGCGTCGCAGGGATTCTCGAAAGAGGAAGATTCGGGGGTGAGATTGAAGGTGGTCGGGACGCCGACGGCTGCTGCGGCTGCCATGAGCTCGTCGAAGCTCGTGGGGAGAGCGCTGAGCGTTTGCTCGGCGAGCATCGACTCGGAGGGGATAGTGGGATCGAAAGCTGGAAGCTTCATCGCGTCTTCAACTATGGGATAAAAGGGATGTGAGTGCCACATGCGCAAGCACCGAGCGGCGAAAAAACGAAGGCGGAGGGACTTACGAGAAAAGGGAACGAAACTGTCCTCAGAGTGGGAGGCAGACACGACGTCGTGAACGAGAGCATCGCCAGCGGCGAAGAAATCCGCGCTGATATACGAAAGAAAGTCTGCGTCGAAATTGTACTGTTGATCAACGGCCGAGGACATCTCGATTGATTATTATTGAAGGATCGAAACGCGAAGTGAGGCGAGGAAGCAGATGATCGCTGGCGAGGGTAGGAGGGAGCGAAGTGTTGGCAGGACAAGGAGGGAGAAGGCGGGGATTTATAGCAAATGCCGTGGCGTCTGGAGTTGAAGAGGTGGATGCCAGTATTACTAAGTATGAGCGAAGATCTGAGTCCTGGCCAAATTGAAATGACACAAATATGTTCGACACTCAATTTTCGATGCACGGGCTAGGTCCGCATTTCTTTTTTCTTTTTCTTTTTTGGACCAAGGGTATGTACATGTAACTAAGTAGATAAAATGAATATAATGGTATACTAAAAACAGATTAACGACTTGTATCATGACGTTGGATATCGACGTATATATGCGAGCTTTCGAGCCAGTATGTGCAGTTTTCCAGGAGCATAATTCAGGCCTCCAGGGCATATGGTTAACGATCTCAGAACGATGTACTGAAGATGGCGGTACCAACAAGAACCAGCAGATCGACGGCGGATGCTCAACGGAGCCGGATCGGGATTAATGGATGTTTCACATTCTGGTCCCAGCTTATGTAATTACAAGCGGAGGGCTTGTCATGTGTTTCCGCGTAAGCCTCTGGGCACTCGGTGAACCACGCAAGATGGCGTAGGGAGAGATTGGACGGACGGGTGAACGAATGGCAGAGAGGAGACCCAATTCACTGTAAGAGCAGTGGACATCTGGATAAGACAATAAAATGGTCAGGAGAAACAGATGCTTCAATTTGCGCGCGTCACGTATGTGACCATCAGCCGTGCGTACGCAATATTATCTCGTAGGGCGCGAGAGGTGCACCGGTGATCAGTGATCGACGATCACGGACGCGAGTAAGTTAAAGTACTGGACACAGAGCGGTTGGAAGAGCCTCTTTGCGTCCGGTGTTTCATCCGCGAGATTCTCACGAGCGCGCCGCGACACTGAGCGAAGAGAATCGCGTGAAAGTCACCGTTTAGTCATCATCTCAGACAGTTGATAGTACATTTCACCACTCCAGATGGTTGGCCTAAATCAAGATTGAAAGCACGAGTTTTTCGAGTCACCATTGATAACCATGCTTGGCAGTCATGAATGATGAAGACATCCTTTGCCTATTGTATATCGCTAGCGGTCACCATCGCGAGACATCTTTGACCTTTAGGCATTTTTTACTACCTACTACTTAGGGGAAAACCAATTGTGAGAGGTCCTGGATGGAAAAACCTCGAGTCAGTGAGCAGAATTCGAAAGGAGGACCACAGAAATCCGGGCTAAGCAGTGTCAGATATGTAAAGGATTGGTAAGGTTAGTGGGATATAAATACTTAGGGTAATAAGGCAGATGCAACGTCTGCGATCGCTGTGACTCGCGAGCGGCGGGTAGCTGCGAGTACTCTACGAACATGTACAGCGACCACAACAAGTCTCAAATGACCGGCCCTAAAGCGACTGCGCAACACCATTGCTAAGTACACGTTTCTCCCTTGAGGCCTGTTGCATGGATGGTGCCACTCTCGCCCACTCCCCCACCTCACTCAGGTTGCCGTGCTCAGTTCCAATGCCCTCTTCGCTGTTCCGCGCCTCTTTATTCTAGACCTATAGCATATCCATCCAATGAACGCCGTTTGATCGCCCTCAAGCACAAACCAGCACAAAGAAACCACAGTCACTGGAGCACCGTTCGAGCTTGCACCTGCGATTTCTTCCAGATTCTACAGCAAATCCCCCTGTTTGCACTTGGTCTCCTATTCCCTTTCCATCAGTACTATGCGCGTATGGTCTAATCTGCTTGTGAAGTCGCCAGCGGCAACTTGCGCGCGTTCCGAGCGTCACTATATACGCGCCCTACATATTATACACTTATCCCGTGAGCCATGTTTGCTCCGTGCTTCGTATTTCACAGATACTCTTCGACTCAAAACGTATCTCTGGACCTATGGGAGGGCAGGACGGCACGGCCGAAACCTGACGAAATTGCTTGATCGGCAGCTCATTCGAAGTCGCGACTTGGTACAGATGGTGAGCGATCACACGCACGTTCATACTATATCCATCAGATAGCTAATGCGAAACTCCTTGAGCCTGATGAAGGCACTCACCTCATAGGTACTGCTGTGAGCAGGGTGAGTTCGACGTTCGCATCATGAAATTGCACGACCGACAACAGGCCGGGATTACAAGCCTATAGCGCCCAGCATTATTACTCACTCTTGAATAGCAAGGCGACGAACGGCGAGGGATATCAAGCGGTGGTAGGTTTGGTGATGGGCTTCCTGTCTGAACATTTTGCGCTGGATTGTCCTACCGAGGAGCCAAATTTGGGGTTTTCGCTGGTATTTTGATAGCGATATGGCTACGGGGAATAGCGTGGGCAGCTGGAAGAGCCTTTGCGCGCGCGGATAGATCGAGCACGTTGTAAAGCAGTATCGCGTGTAATATGCCATAATGCAATCAGTACTGCGAGTAATTACCACTGTTTAGTGTGGTGAATAATAAGTGTAAAAAACAACTATTGTGAGGGTACTGGATACTGAAGCTTCACTACCTTAAACAGTGACTTTGACGGTCGCGAACAGTAGTGCTGTGGAAAACCGTTCACTGTTAGCCTATTGCAAAATCATTGGTAAACTTCACTGTCATTTTTACACGGCTCGAGCGGTGAAAATCACTATCGTTGGGTCAATTCCATCACCTGAAATGGTGTAAAGCACGCTCTCGGACAGTGGAAAAGATGGTGAAAATCACTGCGACGCGTACGCTCAGAGGCGATCTTTTGAGTTTGGCCGCTGGGCGCATGCCATTTACATCCGGGACATGGCTGGTATGTAGTACTTATTGGTGCGGCCCACAATACCGCACGAAATGCAATCTTCTGAGCACCTAGTCAAAATGTGCACACGGCATAATAACAGGGACACTCATACCACGTTGTGAGACACTCTTGCCCTTCGTGGGGGTGGTGTGCCTGTATGACGACTCTTATGAATCTTACGACCTTTATGACCATCACGACACTTTCAACCTTCTTTTTCCCCACCATGGCATTACAACTTGTGTATGCAGACGCAGTGACAGAATGCTCTGTATTAATGTACTAGCGGCTTCCCATGTGTTCAAAATGATTCTGAACCAGAAATCTAGCAGAGAGAGAACTGATGTCTAGCTGGCTGCTGCACAATGTCGCGATAGCAAGGGTAGGACTGATGGGGCAAAACTCACTCGCTTCGCTCGCTCGTTTTTGCCTAATCAATCCTGAGGAACAGTGTTTACATGTCTGCCCATTTCACCAGTTTTTATGCGGATGGACCATAAAAAAAATTTAAATAGTATGTAAACGTTTAGATAGCAAGCAGCGCTGTCAGAATTATTGTGAGCTGGCGCATCCTGCAGTACCGCTAATAATATGTACACGCTCAATACTGCCAATGGAAATGCTATGGAGTTACTCAGACTGGCTTGTTGTCGTTTGTGTTAGCAGTAAGATAGGCAATGGATATTGTTTGAATTAACTATGATCTTACCAATTGACACGCGGGGTGTTCGGATAGGCGCATCGCAACCATCATCGTGCGTACACTAATGCAAAATACTGTATTTGTGTCCGTGAGCTGTGAGCGCTGGCCAAAGTTGCTATCTGACCTGGTGGGTTGCCCGCCCTACAAATAGTGCAGCAGCTTTCAATAAAAGGAGTGATACAATGTACACAATTAGAAAAAATGAACCTCAACGTTGTGCGGTGGGCTGAGATTATTGCCGCTTGACATCCACTGAAAGTGTGCTGTGCTCTGCAATATAGGAAGGGCGGAAGTGTTGATAGATAAACTTGGGTGCCCTGCGGTGGGAAAAGAGCGCGTAATCAGCGTCAAGAGCCAATTTGGGTGTCATCCTCACAGTATATACTCGATGCTGGCCAGTCCGAGTCGTCCATGTGGGTATTTTGACAGCAGCAACCTGAGTGAGAGATATTTTTGTCAGCAACATATAGATAGATGTGTGATAATGCATGATAGTATTAAAATCAACGCTAGTGGTGTTCATGGTGCGCCCATCGGCTGATACCTTTGTGTCTGGGGGCGCGATGTTGGAATGCGGGTGACTAAGTACTGCTGCCAAGTGCGGGCGGAGATCCTCCGAGCGTGCAAATAATGCAGCTATGTCGAACGTGGGGTCTGATAAATAGTCACGCGGGGACATGGGCTGTGTGTGCTTGGCGAATGCTGAGCATTGTATACACCTACAGAAGGACATCGGCTGTCAGCGGTAAAGGGACCATAGCGGATACGGACAGAAGCTGGCTTACGGCTTAGAGATTTGCGTGGTAGTCTGAAAAGTAAGGAGCTCAACATGTTGACCAGTTGCATCTTGCAGGTTGATAACGCGTGGGGTGATGTTAAGGAACGGATAAGCGATGAATCCACAAACTCCAAGGAGAAAACTCCAGTAAAATGCACACCTAAATTCCTGCTGAACATCTCAGTTTCGTCCCGCACTGTATTCGTGCGAGGTTGCGGCAATCGCATGGTCGGCTGGACCACGGTCTTTGACAAAGTCCCGTTTGCATGTTTCGGTCGTGCCAGTAGACTAGGCACACTGCTGAGACGTTTATATTCCGAAGAACACAAGCACACAATGGAATAGTTTGAATGGCTACATACTGAGATATTCGAAAGATGACGGCAGGAAGGTGGCAGTGGCACCATGGATTGGGGGCACTATTTCGGGGGTTCCGGCAGGTCATTCTGAAGACTTTCCGCACTTTCCACAGCGCTACAGGGGCCGGGGTGCAGCGTATTACTATATGTGAGTGAGAGACGTCGAGTGTCAAATGTAAACGGCAAACGCAATCCAAGAAACGTTGAGTGCGAGACTTGCTTCCGAGTGTCCCGCGCTCGTCAGCCAATGAGAATGTCTTTGTCTATGTATCACGTGATCGCTTTCTGCTTTATATAATGAAAAATAATGAAATTACTATTATCCTCGTCGACTCGAGAGTCAACCAAGTTCCAGCGTCATTTTGAGAATTGATATGGGATTAAGTCTGCATGTTATTCTAGATGCGCTTAAGCCCGATCGGAGGTTTCATGGCACCGCCTGCAAATATACGTAGGTATATCCCCGAAACATTGATATTAATTATCTCCGAACCCGTGCGCGCTGCAAGCCACTTGAGATAATGTACATACATCACAGTTGCAACTTACATACGTCTAGTTTCTCAAATGGAATATTGCATTAGTCATGACACGCCTACGTATGGTGACGTTCCGCCGCCCGATCAACGCTCGCAAGAATAAGCGAAAACGAAGAAGACAGCTTAAGAGTAAAAGTTGCACCCACCACTGCGACAGACCCACCGGCTTTTCGCGACATTAGTTTCAGCAGGTGATGACAGTTATATGCTTGGCAAGGCTATGGAGCTACAAGGAGATGGCAGTTTTTGCTCGTAGTAAAATGCGCGCGATTTGGGACAAGCAAAGTCTTGGAGTGCGCAGCCGCCATAGTCAACTTCTCTCCACTCCCGCAGCCAGCAATTCAGTAAGTGCTTAGCTGCTCTGCCCAAAATTGGGACTAGTAATATTGAAATAATGAGAGGGCCTAAAGGCCGCGTCACGGACTTTATGAGCATAGCACGAGGTAGGGTTGGTGTGCCAGTCGGGGTGAACAAGATCCTAAATGCTTACTTAGGAGGAAATCCACTAGCTGGCTGAATTGTTCTGTCAAAGGTTTTTGACGGATGTTCCCGGGAGAATGCTTCCTGCATAAGTGGTGGTATAGACATATAGACACCTGTGTGCATCGGCCAAAGAGAGCTAACTCCCCTTTCGGGAGGATAGTACCTCGATGAAAGGAGTCCCAGGAAGCGCAAAAAAGCGATTCTTCGCAAAGAAGATTCCAAGGAAGAGTCTCCGCGACTTACAGTTCTTGGTTCTCGCGGTGGATCGTCGGTGTCAGCTTGAAATGAGAGAAAAGGTGTGAGCCGTGAATCGAAACCTTAGTTCCGGTTCGTCTCTGTCTGTTATTACTAGCGCTAGAGGTCTGGTAAATTTTTGGTGGCCCCAGTGATGGTATTTGTAAGTAGATGGCGGTGGTGCGGAGAAGCTAGGGCCATTGCCGTTACGCGGAGATACTCTGCATCCGCACCATAGCCACAGCAGCCGCTAGCAGCCGCCCTGCTGCCGATGGCGGAAATTCAAACCTTGTTGCGCCCAAGCTGCCGGTTGCATCGCCAAGGCCCAAGAATGTCCTAGTATTCCTTGACCTTCCTCCACGTCTTCGTCTTCGCCGCTTGTTTTGTTTTCTGCCCCGACGCCAGCGCACCCAGCCAACTCACAGCCAAATAGCCAGCCAGCCAGAGAAAACACAGCGACCAACTGCCTACTCACGGTGGTGACGATGCTGCCGACCCACCTCCAACCACAGGCCCCAGCCACGCGCCCGGGCTTTATTACAGGGCGCTGGTGCACCCGTGTCACCTGTCTCTCTTTCTTTGTTATCTTTGTGCTCGTTGGTCTCTTCTCGTGGCCCTCGGACAGCTCCTTCGACCTCCCCTTCCGACCTACCAGCCCAGGCAGACCTGCGGAGGAGCACATTGAACACCCACACGACGACGACCGCCCACCCCCATTCCGTCCACCGCCACAGAAGCCTCCACCAAAGCCAGCTCATGGGCCATTTACTGCTGCAAAATCCTGGGAAGCTCGCGCGGAGGCAGTCAAGCAATCCTTTGTGCACGCCTATCATAGCTATGAAGCTGGAGCATTTGGTGCGGACGAGCTGAAGCCCTTGACCAATGAGAGTGTGATAAAGTGCGCCCCTCACTTAAACGCTACTATCGCTGGATAACTGAATATGTGTATCTTTCTCTAAGCTTCAACGGCTGGGGCGTTACTATCATTGATTCGCTCGATACCATGCTCCTTATGGGCCTAACCGCAGAGTTTGACCGTGGCTTAGCACATGTGGAGTCTCTTGACATTCTCAATTACGTACGTACGCTGTTTTTACGTCTCTGAGTGACTGACTTACGAGGATTATTCAAGGATTCTCTCGCTCCGTTCTTTGAAACTGTTATTCGATACCTCGGCGGTCTCCTATCCGCCTATGCCCTCTCGGGCGAACCGATCCTTCTCCAGCGCGCGGATGAGCTCGGCAAGAGCCTCCTCCCCGTCTTTGGCACCGCCAGCGGCCTTCCGAGGTACGGCGTGAACCCCAAAACGTCAGTAGTCATCCTTCCAACCTTGCAAAGCATCCGTTTGACATCTTGGGTCACGTGCGTTTTAGCGGAGTAAAGAGCACTGGATCGAACGCGCTCCTCGCGGAGCTGGGTTCGTGTCAGATGGAGTACAAATATCTTGCACATCTAACCAAGAACAAAGCCTATTGGGACGCCATGGAGAAAATTGTTGACCTCATGAAGGCGTCACAAGATAAGGGCCAGTCGGCGATGTGGGCGACGTATTGGAACACAGACAACGGTAGACAGATCGTAGGTCAGTATTCCTTACATTTTATGAAATAATATCTTGTGCTCAGGTCGGCGGTATTTCATCTAGGACATGTCACGATTGGGGGTCTTTCTGATAGTGCCGTAAGTGCATCTCTACATTCTGCTAACTTTCCAGCGACATTTACTTGCTATCTATCCCACTCAGTACGAATACGTTCTGAAGCAATACTTGATGTCGGGTAAAACTGAGAAGCGACTACTCAAAATGTGTACGTGCATCACCCCTCCCGTATTTATCAGCCAGCCAAGCCACTCTCACTCACACACACCGTTCGACTCCCCCAGATCTCGATTACATGAATGAAGTCCTCGAAACCATGCTCTTCGTCTCCCCCACCCGGCATCTCCTCTATGTATCGGACCTCCTTCACGGCAAACCTACGCACAAGCTCGAGCACCTGTCATGCTTCTTCCCGGGGCTCCTCGCGCTAGGCGTGCACTCCCTCTCCGACGATGAGCTCCCCCCAAAAATGCGTGAGTTGCACGCTTGGGCGGCGGAGGGGCTGGCGACGACGTGCTGGTTGCAGTACGCCGACTCGCCGACGGGGCTGGGGCCAGAGGATGTGAGGTTTGACGCGTGGTCGGACGGCAAGGGGGAGCTCAAGGGCCGGTGGTTGGATGTGGTAAGGGAGTGGGAGAAGACGGGGCGCAAGGACGGAGCGTTTGGGGTGGGCGGTGCGCCGCTGGGCGTGAAGGGTGGAGAGCCGGTTATCGAGGCGAATGGAGAGGAGAGGGATTATAGGTTGCTCGGAACGCAGTATCTTCTTAGACCCGAGGTGGGTGTCGCATTCCGTTTCGTTTCAGGTTGGCTGGCTGACTGATTGGACTCCGACCTTCCGGTGGAATGAGCTAGACGATCGAGAGCATATACCTGATGTGGCTTACGACAGGCGATATCAAGTGGCGCGAGCGCGGTTGGGGGATATACCAGGCTATCGAGACATACACCAAGGCACCGTATGGGTACGCATGTGTTAACGACGTAGAGATGGTCCCGCCTAAGCGTTTCGATTCGATGCCGAGGTTCGTCGTTTTCGCTCACTCGCTGTCTGTTCATGTTCCTTCCGCCAATCGATTCTGAATACGTGTTTGCCATATATAGCTATTTCTTTGCGGAGACGCTCAAATATCTCTACCTCCTCTTCCAAGAAGATACCCATTGGAGTTTAGACAAGTACGTGTTCAACACCGAGGCGCACCCGATACCCGTCTTCCGATGGCGGCAGCAGGAAATGGAGGCGTTCAAAATACCGGCCGCGTAAAGTCGGACCTCGAACCCCAACTTTCAAGCCTTCCACAGGATCGTCGGGATAGAGCTATTCGTGTGGACACTCACTTGGTTTACTTGTATCATTTTCTGTTTTTCTTCTCTCCATTCGTATCATATACGAACTCGTATGGTGTCTTGGCATAGTGTTTCGGATTGTATGTTAGTCGTTCTGCGGAGTCGTTTGTGTGGTCGAAGGAGCACGCCCAAATCAACAACGTACATAGAGCTCATTATAGAATCTTCACAAGACTGACCAATCTCTGCAATACCACGGGGGTTAGTACAAAATAGCGTAGGGATTAGAGTGCAGCGTCCTCGCTGACGCTGGCGGGGCTTTCGCCCTGGATAGCGAGAGACGCAATCGGAGGCACTAATTGTCTATTTGAAAGAGGCAAGCGGCGTCAGCGACCCGGCTGTAGGTAGCGCTGGGACACGTACTGATCCTTGACCGCATCGAGCGCGGCATTAATTTGGCTCGCGTACGGCGAGTCCGCAGCGTCTGCGAAAGAGTCCGTAAACCAGCCCTGTGTCATGTAATTGCGGATACTAAAGAGGAAGGGATGTTCGAGTTGCGTCGGATGAACCACAAGGGGACAAGGAAAAAGTAGAACCGGATGTGTACGTACCCATCAGGCAGCAGCACAACCACATTCTTTCCCTCAACACCGCCAACTTCCTTCCAGCCCTCCTCCGACTTGAGGTATTTCATCAGTCCAGCGATGGCCGCGCCGGAGCTCCCGCCGACGAGCAGGGCTTCGTAGCGATGTATCTCAAGCGTGGCGTCGTACCCATCGGAGTCCTTGACTTTGATCCAGTGGGAGACACACGAGCGGTCGAAGGATTCTGGGACAAATTTGAGACTTTTGGGCGATCAGCGTCAGGTTATCTGCTTGATATATTATGTAGGTATGTGTGGGATGAGAGACTGTGACTCACCCTGTGCCTTCGAGGGAGATGGGGGCACTGGGATCGTTTAGGGAGTCAGGCTGTGCGAGGATACTCCCAGTCTGGAATATATTGATCTCAAAAAAGGTAGAGGGTTTAGAGAAAAGGGATGAAGCGTACGGGGTCACACGCGATGACCTTGAGTTCAGGATTGTGGTCCCTTCGCAGTGCGCGCGCCACCCCTGTGAGCGTTCCGCCGGTCGCTCCGGCAGAGCAGAATACGTCGATTTTCCCCGAAGTGGGCCGATCGCCACCTATTGTCGACTCAATAGCCGCGATCATCTCCGGCGCGGTCGTCCTCTCATGGGCAAGCGGATTGTTTGGGTTCGTGAACTGATTGAGCAGAACTGCGTTGGGGATTAGCTCTACCAAATGCTTTGTGACAGCTACGAGGCAGGGCTGTGAGTATTCAACACACATAGGAGACTTGAGATTTACGAACTCATAACGGTTGGATCGGGTGTGCGGACGACCTCGGCTCCGAATGCATGGAGGAGGATATCTTTGTCAGCGGACATGCGAGCCGGCATGACGATGATGCAGCGGTAGCCCTAGCCAGCAGAAAATGTCTCAGCCGGGAATTGGCGCGATGCGAGAAGAGTTTCAACGCACCTTGAGGCGGGCCATCATGGCCAAGGCCGCGCCGGTGTTACCTGCGCTGGGCTCAACTAGGACGCTCTTGCCTGGGATCAAGGTCCCCTCCTTCTCCGCCACCTCGAGCATTGTCAGCGCCATGCGATCTTTTACTGAACCGCCAGCGTTAAAGTACTCGACTTTACCATCTGGTCGGTGTGAGTGGCGATATCGGCCTCAGCGTACTTACCTTACTATTACGAGACTGCAGAACAGACTCACAAAGGTTACATTTGAGCCCATACGCCTTGGCGATCCTGTCCATGCGAATCATCGGTGTGTTGCCGATAGCATCCAGAGCGCTGTCGAGGACTCTTCCAGTAAATGGGCTGCGAGAGGCGGAGGCGGTCATAGTATCTCTTTGCTAGGAGCTGGCGATTGTAGGTAGAGAACGTCAACGTCCTCGCACGTTTATAATAAGAGCATTTCGTGCTACACAGCATCAGATTCATCATCAAGTTTCCTCCGGCCACGTTGGCCGCAGCCAACGCCAGTGCTGCATAAATTTGGTGCCCAAACTTCCGGTTATAAGTTTATATAAACCGCGTACAACGTTACGGTTTAAACGCGGCAGATGAATTAGACGGTTCGGGAGTTTGTGCATACTACGTAAGTACGTCTCCGGCCGACTGATTACTAACCAGCCCATAGCCTCTTCATCCAGCTGAGCCAAGCCGGCAGCGGAGGACTCCTTGCAATTGCAAAGCGTTAAATATTTTGAGAAGCTTTGAGATGGAGAGATGAGGATTGGTTAATACTAGTACTGGTTGCGCGACTGTTGGCATGCCCAAAACGCGACGCGACTGGCAGTGGCCATGGTCTAGTCTCATTTCTAATTCCAGGAAGAGGTGGTATATACTAATAGCCAGGCGGACGTCCTCCAGGAGAAGCAGGAAGTGTTTGGATTTTCAATATGGCTTATATCATGCGGTAAGTACATACCTGTGCGGCACTAGGTAATTAGACATCGGGGGCCTCCACTCTGGCGACACGGGGATGCTCTAACAGGGATGTTGCATTTCGCGAATCGGAACAACGACTGACAGATTGATGGTGCGAATTCTTCTGCTGTTTGTTACGCATAAACCAGACCACGAGAATCTCACCTCCACTCGCGTTGCCGCCAGACGGGTACATACCAGACACGCCTGGGCCTTCTAAGCCCGCTGAAGGGCCCGTAGACCACCAATGCATATTCGGCCCTCTCTCATTCTTTGCCTAGAAACATTAGCGATAGTCCAATGATATCAGAGCACCCTCAAAGCCAAAACGGCTGCCCAAAACAACACCGTGACGAATCTGCAAGCGAGACTGGTGCAGAACTTCAGCTTAATATACCATTATTGCAACCTAGCCCAGCCGTAAGTGTAAATGAAAATGTACCAGTAGTTCTCACAACTGCTGGCTTTGTAGCAAGCGTGGTGGCATAGGGTGTTCAAATGAGAGCAAACGGGGAGTGAGTAGGCCTATGCCACGCTCAGAGATATTAGACAGGTACTGTGACGGTCGCGGGGTCGGTAAGGTTTTTATCTTGAGTAACGAGAGACGCAATGGGTGGCGATACGCTCCGGCTACCCTGCCTTCTTCCAGGGAATGCTATTAACGACGGGCATAGACACAAGTTGAGATACGCACCCTTGAGCAAATTTGAGCGCATGCTCGATTTCGTTCGCGTATGGAGAGTCTACAGCGTCCGAAAAGGAGTTTAACAGCCACTCTTGCGTCAAATAGTTGCGTATACTGAGAACAGGCCAATGGTGGGAAGGGGGTGCTTGATTTGCACGGATGATTTAGCCTTATGAAAACGTACCCGTCGGGTAGCAGCGCGACCACATTCTTCCCTTCAACCCCGCCAAACTCTTTCCAGCCCTCATCTGACTTGAGGTATTTCAGTACGCCGGCGACAATGGCGCCAGAGCTCCCGCCAACGAGAAGGCCTTCAAGGCGGTGAATCTGGACTGTTGCGCCGAATCCTTCGGCGTCGGTGACCTTGATCCATTTGGAGACACATGAGCGATCAAGGTTTTCTGGGACGAATTTAAGACTTGGAGGTTTGGTGATCAGCACAAGGTGAGGTGACTGTGCATGACTTGGAGTGGGACTCACCCAGCGCCTTCGAGGCATATAGGATCGTTAGAATCATTCAGCGTGTCAGGTTGAGCGAGGACACTCCCCATCTAAAATATCACGTTTATAAGGGGCGTACAGGTAAGGGAGGAAAAGACGCACAGAATCGCTTCCAATGACTTTGACATCGGGATTATGAAGCTTGCGAAGCCCGCGAGCCACTCCCGTAAGTGTACCACCGCTGCCTCCAGATGCACAAACAACGTCGACTTTACCCGAAGTGGGGCGGTCACTGCCTATTATCGACTCGATCGCGGCAATAATTTCCGGTGCAGTCGTTAGTTCATGCGCGAGAGGATTATTGGGGTTGGCAAACTGATCAAGCATAACCGCGCTGGGAATCGTCTCAGCTAATTTTCTTGCAACGACTAGCAGTATATAATAGATATTCAGTAAAAACATGGACGACGTTGCTCGACTTACTTTTGGGGGCTGGGTCTGGTGCGCGAACGACTTCCGCACCGAGAGCACGGAGGATGAGATCTTTATCTGTAGACATATGATCTGGCATGACGATCACAGTACGATAGCCCTAAAAATCAGAATGAGTTTGATATTATCAAATCCACTATAAAGCAACCGATGAGGCGTTACCTTTAGACAACCCATCATGGCGAGCGCCATGCCAGCATTACCAGCGCTGCACTCAATCAGAACGCTTTTTCCTGGCGTCAATATTCCTTCCCTCTCAGCAGCCTCAAGCATGCATCGCGCGGCGCGATCTTTTATGGAGCCGCCAGCGTTGAAGTATTCAACCTTGCCATCTAGTTGACATTGATTATGACACTTCTCGTATACGGATAAGACTCAGCGAGAGGCCTTACAAAGATTGCATTGGAGGTTGTGCGCTTTGGCAATCCTGTCCATTCGGATGAGAGGTGTGTTGCCAATGGCATCCAGCGCGCTGTCGAGCACTCTCCCGGCAAATGGGTGATTGGAAGTAGTCATAGTAATTTCTGGAGGCTCGTCGCGGGTGTAGAGAGCTCAAGTCGAGCACTGTGCGCTGGTGATGCCCAAAGGTAGGCTTATATCGTAATTCCTTGAACACGCTGCCAGACCTTTGGGGATGGTAGATCCCTTTACGAACCTCAAAAGGGGCTCATATCGGGACCTACATATCGCCGGTGTTGCCCCATGTCCAATCATAAGGCTAAGCTTGAGGGTCATGCATCACGTATCATTCCCCGTTTCCCATATTTTGCACGGAGCTTGAGGGACGTGGCTAAATGTTTATTGACAGGAGTTGAAAGGTGTGATAGTGTTGAAGGAAGAAGGTAAAGACTTAGTCAAGGTCGATGCATCCGATCCGCGGTTTTGTATCAACTATTACATCGTAACTACTATCCCTGTGTATGTCCTTGAAAACTCCCGAGGTGCAGGATGTCAGCTCTTGCCTCGTGCTTCACTCGTTCGCGCACACCTGGCTTTATATTATCCAAGGCTATCTCAGGACGTCCCAGGGAAGCTATTTAACCTTTGGTTGACGCAGAGCTCCGGGGGCTCTCGGGGCTCAGATGGCATCACCCATAAAATACATCTGGAGGACCGCTGGCTATGAATTGACGATTCGCATTATTTCACTGCTGAACGATGGATACAAAGCCGTGATGCGTACGGTCTCTGCAGTACGTTTGCGACTCCGTAGATAACGGTGACGAACCTCTCTTGAATCTTGGAGCAGAAGAAGGTCCAATAGGATCAACACAATGCCCGCACGGCATAATCAAGCCCTTGTAGGCGCCTTTTCTGCATCCTCCACCCATCCCAGACTCTCGGCTATAATACCTTTGCGCGATGAAACTCGCGGAGTTCCTCTGCTTTACTTCGACTACGACCCGGTTTTCAGAATCTAGCGCTCTCTTTCATTCGTGCGCAGTCAACTATTATCTGCGCAGCAGTCGGCTCTTTGCCGCTTCTAGCCCACCTTTTGCTAGTCCGCGCGTTTTTCAAAGAAAAACGGGACGACGTGCCACTGCTGAGCAAAAAATATATATGGTGGCATTGGCCTTCTTGCGCGAAATGGACTTGCCGATATTTTTCGCATACGGTTTTCTTGCTTAGTATCAGGACTAAACGCCTTCAACTTGGCGTTTTGCGCGACATAGTAGCTGGGATCAAACTCACAGTGTTGAGACCTGCGCCTTTACTGCCCGCAGTGGTTGTTTCCCAGAGCGAGGCGATCGGAGGGCCTGTACGGCTAGGCCTATCAGGCACACGTTCAACGCATTGTTGTTTGATTGGCCTATGCATCTCACCAACCTTAAGGCAACTCCCTCTGCGCTTTGCTCTTACCCAATCCGCCATCGCCGGTGTTGGGTTCAGCGATGTTCAAAACGAAACCCATCCTTCTCGTGCTCCTTGCCTTCCTCGTCCCTACCACGAATATCTACTCTTGCGTCGCCGACGAATTTATCCTTGACCCCAAGTCTTTCATGCTTGCAGCGCGCCTCCACAGTGGCGAGCATTTCGCAGCCGAACACGATGTAGGTTTCACGCCGTCGCCTCTTTTCAGTGGCGCATGCTAACTTCGCGGCGCGTGTAGACAATGTGTGCTCGTTTCACCAGTGGCGCGGCTGAAGGGGCCAAGGCCAGGCCGCCTGCTATCCACCAACTCTCTCTCAGCAGTCCACCTCGCCCAGCCTTGTGTGAAACATCCGGTGGGGTTGACGAGGGTAGGCTTACCCAGACTCAAGCGGACATGGTAAGATGCCGCGCGCACTTGCTACACCTTCTGTGCAGCATTACTTATTACGCTCATGTGCACAGCTCATCCAAACCTTCACTCTTCTGAACACCTCCGCCGAGCCCAGTGGCGCCGCAGTTTGCACCCCCTGTCCTAGCGTGCCAGCAATGGGCTCAGCATTTTTGCAAACATCAACGCCCACATCTGATGCCGTTTTGGTGGCGATGTCTAATGTAACTCTTGCGCCTCCCGTCGCCATTGCCAATTCCGCGATACTCGCTATCATTTTGATCGCCACTCGCGTAGTCCACAGCATTCGCTGTCGGGCTCGCGATGCATCATCTGTCCCTACTTTGGCCTCGATCAACCAAAAGGCTGCTGCACATGCCATTCAACCACTTTTGGCTAGGGATTTGGATAGTGCGACGTGCGCTGCCATTGCTGTGGATGAAAAGACAGTATCTCAGACGGTCATCATCGAACCTTTCCTGTCCACGTTGGTCACTGCCCCCTCCACCAACGATGAGGTCGCCCGCTCGCCCGTCGCGTCATCTCTTTTGAATGCCTCGGCCCCGATTTTCCAGCCCTTTCTCCCCGATGATAAGGTGACCTTGGAGGCTCCTCTGCCAATCGATACTACCCGGCCTGCTGAGGGTCATTCAGCGGAGGACCATCACTCCGATGCGCACACGAAGCCCGGTAACGCCTTCAGCTTAGACAATGCCCTCGCAATGCAAGTTAAACTGGGGGCAGCGGAGAGCCCTACGGTACGCTGATAATATTGTCTAGCAGCAACTCTCGCTCATTATTACGAACTGCCACAGTACTTCGATAGATCTCCCAGCTTCCCTTCTTTCCACGAAAACCTACCCCCAGCTAGTGCCGTTTTCAGCCTTCCGCCCATTCTCAGCAGTGATCATCGTACGCCAAGGGATGACGAGGTGGTTAGTGCACAGGGCCCGACGCTTTCCCTCATCTCGGAGCCCTTGGAAGGAGCACAGCCCGTCGTGGATCCCGCCTGTGGCTTTCCGTTCTTTGACGAGCTTTTTGCGCCCGTGGATTCAGATCCATGGATTGCGGGTGCCGGGGTGGATTATGACACTGAAAGCGCCGCATTTGCTGTGGATGATGACCTTGATCTTTCTGCAGCGCAGACGGCCCAGTTTGAGGATTATGCGAAAGAATTCGACCCGTGGCGGGCAGAGTGGGATCCTTTGGATCAGGAGGTGTTCCGCGGAGACCCATCGGATTTCTTCGCGCAGCGCGAGCTCCTTGGGGAGGGGTGAGTGAATTTTTGTGCCTCGGCTTGTGCCTCTCACTCACGAAAGCCGCTTAGGACATTTGGACAAGTCTTCCGTGCCGAGACGACATGCCCCGACGGAAATATAATATGCGTTGCGCTCAAACACGTCAGTCTTCCGTCAGACGATGCTAAGGAGTCCGCGAGACAGGAGATACAAATCATGCGGCAGCTCCGACATACAAACATCGTAGGATTCATGGAAGCGGTTCGACCTGGCCCTGACCAAGTCTGCATCGCGCTGGAATATGTCAATGGTGGGACGACCGCCAGCCTTTGCGCGTACAACATTCTCAGAGAAGATCACGTTGCCAAGATTTGTGTAGAGGTGAGATTATACATTATCTCGATCCCTGCCGACAATTACCTGATCCAGGGCGGGCTCTTAGGTACTTCGGGGACTCCAGTATCTCAACAGAAACCGCATTCTGCATCGTGACATTAAACCCGACAACATCCTCGTGAGCACGGCAGGCGAAGTGAAAATTGGTGCGTGCTTGTTTACTTAGAATATAGGTTCTCGGACTCTGTTGATAATTTATACATTTTGCCATACAACAGCGGACTTCGGTATTGCAAGCCAGTTCGCACTTGGCCAGCGCACGGATAACTGGTGCTTCGGCCCCTACCGCTGGATGGCACCCGAGATGCAAGCCGGACAGGACTACGGGCTCAACGCTGACGTCTGGTCCGTGGGGCGCTTGGCCGCTGTGTTGTCTGGTGCAGAAGCGGATGATGGATTCAAGGCCGTCCCTGCGACATACGTCACCCCCGCTTTGACAGCGTTTATACGAGAGTGCCAGCAGAACGCAAGCACACGTCCGATGGCCGGTAGGCTGCTCAACGTGCGTCACATTGTTCAATTTGAATCTGTGCACCCGAGACTGAACTTTTGATGGCCTCAGCCTCCGCGCATTTTCCTAGAGCGCGCATGCACTGCTGGAGATCTAGCCAGGCTAAATTTTGGGCCTCCATTGAGAGATATTACGGTATATATCTACAGCTCGCTGCAGCCAGTAAAGTCCTGACATATTACAATTTTTTTTAGATATCGCGCCCGAATCCACATATCTACGCTACTCTCCTCGACGCCAGTCAGGAAATCGAGCATCACTATTATTAACCTATGAACGCTACACCGAATAGTAGTCTCCCCAAGGTATACTGCCCGGGCGACTAACCAAATATCTTACTCGTTTACCCTCAAGACAAGATCTCCACTGCATCTCTCTTTCAATGAAGCTCGCTTTCGAGTCTCGATAGGCTACATACCACTGGCCCTCCTCTCTCCTTACCTTATCCAACTTTCCAGTCGCCAATACCCTAACAATCCCTATTCTTTATTCATCCTGTGCTGAAAAAAATCCCGTCTCACCCAACCACACCAGTCGTTGTACTTGTTAATCGACTAGTATGTGGATCCACTTCCCTTTCTCCCTCTGCAAGACTCTCAGAAATCGGTACCTCCCATCACTTCTGATGCCGAGCCGCATGATCCATGGGACCCGGATACCGGTGCTCAGAATCGAAATAACCGTGCTCTTGTTTTCGCGGACCCTTCGCCGCGAACCGGGGTTGAATAGATAAACCGCTTAGTATCCTGTAAGCATCCCAATACGCCGTTCAGAAGAAGAATGAAGACTTCTGGACGACATATTGGGATGCTTACAGGAGCCGAAAAGCTGACTAGTCACGAGCCCTCTTCGAGCTGTACTCATCATATGCACACCAGGAAGCTTCCGGCTCCATTTCTGTCTTGAAGTTGAAGTCCCTCCTCCTATACTAGGTTCCTTTCGGGTCTCGGCTCGCAGGCATGACTTCGATTCTGACTTTATTACTCTTTTCTTGCCCTGATCCGAGAATCACCATGATGTACACCGACTTCCGGAACTCACTCAACAGCAAGCCACCAATATCATCGAGCCTGTAAGCCAAGTCTAGACAGACTGTCAAACGGTGCACCATGTGCACCAGCGGCTTACATCTTCGCCCCCCAGTCCGATATATCGCTCACTATCAGAGAAATCCAATGTATCGAGGCTCATATTAGATTGGCGTCTATTCGCACCTATAAAGAATCAAGCGCCTCGGATGGAAGTGCCTTTATGTCATGAAAAGTTCGCAGACAGCGCGCTCTCGGCGATTACACTGGCAGCGCACGTTGGATCACGTCGCACGACTAAGCTGCTTCTTGAATACCGGTGAAGGTCTCGAGCCACAGGCGATCTTCCGATGATTGGGAGGTCCACATACTATTTTGACAGCCGCCAGCTTTCTAATGGACAACGAGATGGCTCAGCGGCTCCTACGCACAACTCCGTCACCATCCCGGGTGCCTTAACCGGCATTTTCGCACCGATCCATCTCTTCGCTGCAGTATTTAACCACCGCTTATCGCTCCGGACTTGTATATGTGCGTTTGATATTGGAGGGTGGACGCGTTGGATTCTCTTCTCCTGGCGTGCCTGGGGACATCTCAGGCCACAGCCGATCAGTACCTCATGGAACGCCCTGAATGTCCTCGCGGAGGATGGGTATGTGAACAGGCACCGCCTTGGCGCCCCGGCCAGTTCCCTCCCATGTACGTAGTACAGGCCACAAAGGCATAAAAGATGGCCTGCAATTGTCATTTTCCTCAGAACGAACACCACGGCTCATTCTCCAAACACCCAGCATGCGCATCCCCATTGCGTCTTTCATCCTTGTCCCACTCGTTCAGCTTGGACAGATCGCCACTGCCAGCCCAGTTGATGTACGCGACTCTGTCGTGCCCAAGCCCGACGCCATCATCGACTCCCCCGCGACCCCTCATCCCGATCCCAAAATTCCTCCCGGTTTTTCCACCACCACTCCCAACACGGCATTCAGCGCGCTGGCCGCGACCGCTGCGGGCACTGTGTTCATCTGCGGTGCCCGAAATTGCGCGGGGACGTGTTACTCCACCGTGAACCCCATCATCGGCGTGTGCTACACACCTGTCTCCGCCTTTTGGTCGGGGTATACGAGTGGTGCTATTGGTCCAACTTACGCATCCACCACCACTAGCAAATGTGGCAATCAGTATCGCAGATTCGACGGACCCGGTTGTACTGATTGGTATCCCATCTCTGCGTTCGATTTCAAGGTCACAGCCTAGGTCAGTGAATACCCCTTTCAGCCGTGTCCGCATGCTCATTACTTGGTACGTCCCTCGGACGCGTGCAGTGTCGCGTTCTCGTGCGATGGAGGGGTATTATATACAAAATGAAGTGTATTTCCCCAATTTGCGCCAACCTGTACAACTCCATATGTATACAGCAAATTGGCCTATTAAAGATCCATATTTGAGTATCACGTATTGCTACCGTTAAACGTTGATCTCAATAGTTACCATATGCAGCCCAGAGCCAAGGTGGAGTGACTCGGAGTTCAAAAGTACCCGGGAGCGGAAGATGAGCTGCTCATAAGAATATCCAAATGCACTTAATCCGATTCAACTACGTCGAGCTGGAGGCTGTATCTGATCGGGCTATATATATATCGAGCTTGTTAGGTCCCGGAAGAATTGCACCATTGGAAAACGTAAGTGTAGGTATGCTTAACTGCTGGTGAAAACCGCATGCTATTGCGAGTGCAAATTCCCTTCATGGTCTATAGTTATATAAATTGGGACAAGCACAGCACTGAGATAAAGCTAGCCTACTTGCTAATCTGTCGCCACGATCCAGCGAGGATTATCGGATGATATCCCAGCTGGAGGAGGTTGGCGGTGAGTGCGAGAGGGCAACAGCCTCCGAGAGTGGTATCATCAACACGCGACGCGTCGCGTTCAACGTTGACCTTGTCTTTCATTTTGATCAGCCCAGCGTCAAGCGACCCACCACCAGCAAAATTTGATCATGTCCTCCCCGCCCCTCGAATTTGCGACGTCCGAGCCCGACGATGTCGACATGCAAGACGCGAACCCGGCCACCCCCACAAATGCGCGCGGTCAGCTCTTTAACGACGCCACGCCCTCCACCCGCAGTATGCGGCTTGGTAGCGAGGACGGACGCGGATCGAGAACCCCATCCGTCCAGCCTGGGTTCGCGGCGAGGCGAGCCCTTGGCATGTTGAATACTCCCAAAAGAAGGCCCCAAGCTGCCGCCCCAAGCTCCAGTCCTGGTATGCTCAATTGCTTTGTGTCCAAGCTTTACCGCCCGATCTGATGGTTTATTTATCCACGTGTTCCAAGGTAACTCACTACATCTTGGAAGCTCCTCCCCTGCGCGACCTAGAGCTACGGCTTCATTTAATATTGGTACCTCAACGTAGCCTCATGGGTCCGCACCGCCGTTCTAATAGCCACACTTGTCGATCCCGTAGATTCGCCTCTCAATTTTCCTTCGAGCTCATCACCTATAGGTGCATCCAAAAGTGGGGAACTGTCACGGTTAAGATCCGGCGCTTCGCTAATCACAATTTCTGTAGAGCCACCTCAGGCATCTGCTTCACGTAGAGCCTCCCGTCTAGATTCAGATAGTCCAAGGACTGAACAGCGCGGAGACCTACCTCTCTTTCTCCCCTCGTGAGTTTTGCCCCACTGCCTCCGTGAGTCGGCCACTCTCACTAGACGCTGCATATTGCAGGAGCCCGTTGGATGCGACACCTCGCCGAGTCCGGCGCGGGGACATTCACTCCGCTAGCTCACTTAGCTCCCCCAGCCTATTCAGGTCCAACAAAAACATACCTCCTTCTCAATTTGGCCACGCGGTGTCGGATGCACCGACTCCTGGCTCTGCCCCGCTGCTCTCGCAGCAAGCCGGCCCTTCAGAGGGCCCGGACGATGTCGTCAAAGTCATCTGGGGAACCAATGTATCCCTCATGGAAAGCATGGCCACGTTCACCGACTTCCTGCGCAATTTCAAGGCCAAGTATAGGCGCGCGCATGATCGTGAGCACGGTGTGGCGGCCTCTTTCCTTTTACAAGCCGGCCCAGAGGAGGGCGAGCGCTTGGTCTACGAGGACTACCTGCGCAAGATGAGGCGCACAATGCAGACCAACCTCAATCTCGATGCTGTCAACCTCCTCGCCTACCCTCCATCCCGCAAGCTTCACTCGCAGCTCATCAAATATCCTCAAGAAATCATTCCTATCATGGATCAAGTGCTCAAGGACGTGATGGTCTCGCTCGCTGAAGAAGATGCGAACAATGGAATGGATGATATGATTGGCGAGGCTGCCGATGAAGAAATTAACGATATCATCGGGCGCGTCTATAAAGTTAGGCCGTTTGGAGTGGAAACCGTGAATATGAGGAGCTTGAATCCAAGCGGTCAGTTGCTTTTGGTTCTGAAAGTAGGTCATAGCTAAAGCTATCATACAGACACCGACAAGCTCGTTTCAATCAAGGGACTCGTTATTCGCGCAACGCCGATTATCCCTGACATGAAATCGGGTTCGTGGCCCTCCTCTGGAAACGGGCTTTGAAGTCTGATGTTCGTTCTGCCTTCTAGCCTTTTTCCGATGCCTCAACTGCGCGCACACGGTACAAGTAGAAATTGATCGTGGACGTATCTCCGAACCCGATCGTTGTCCCAGAGATCTCTGCGGTCGAGCCGGGACAATGTCCCTCATCCATAATCGAAGCGATTTCGCCGATAAACAGGTTATCCGTCTGCAAGAGACCCCTGGTGTGTTCTCTGACCTAGCCGCCTCTTCACTCTCATATTAAAATGAACTCTGATTGAATGATAGACGCTGTTCCCGACGGCCAGACGCCTCACACTGTATCGCTCTGTGCCTATGATGAGCTCGTTGATCTCAGCAAACCGGGCGACAGGCTCGTCATCTCAGGGATCTACCGCTCCGTTCCCGTGCGCGTGAACCCGCGCCAGCGGACGATTAAATCGCTATTCAAAACTTACCTGGATGTAGTCCACATCAAGCGGGGCGATGGAAAGCGCATGGGATTCGATAAAACCACGCGCGCTGGAGAGGGGAAAGCGCCTGGTGTGGGCGTAGGCGGAGAGGATGATGAAGACGACGCCAGAGCCGGTGCTGAGGTAGGTTATGACGATGGACGCGAACAGACGCGTAGAGCCGAGCTAGAGGCGAAGATGAGGGAGTTGGGCAGGAGGGCGGACGTGTATGACATTCTCGCGCGCTCGTTGGCGCCATCCATTTGGGAGATGGATGACGTCAAAAAGGGCATTCTGCTGCAGCTGTTTGGGGGAACGAATAAGAGTATCGCGAAGGGGGGAGGAGGGGGCGGGCCGCGATACCGAGGTGATATCAATGTTTTGCTTGTGGGTGATCCTGGGACGAGTAAATCGCAGATTCTGCAGGTGAGTCTCCGCGTCGCGGGACAGCCCGGCGCATGACGCTGATTTGATTGATATCCTAGTATGTGCACAAAATTGCTCCGAGGGGTGTTTATACCTCGGGCAAGGGATCTTCGGCGGTGGGTTTGACTGCGTACGTTACGCGTGATCCCGACTCCAAGCAGCTGGTGTTGGAGAGGTAAGGAGCCGGGTCTCTTTTTGTTTTCTTTTTGGGTCCACTGTCTGAGCGAAAGTTAAACTTCACAGCGGTGCTTTGGTTTTAAGTGACGGGGGTGTATGTTGCATCGACGAGTTTGACAAGATGTCCGACGCCACGAGGAGTGTGCTCCACGAAGTCATGGTAATATCAACTCTATCTCCACCACTCCGGGATACGACTGAGCATCTTCTGCTTTCCATCAGGAACAACAAACCGTGTCCGTAGCCAAGGCAGGCATTATCACTACTCTCAACGCTCGGACCTCGATCCTGGCAGCGGCGAATCCCGTTGGCTCGAGATACAACGTCAACTGGCCCATCACTCGCAACATTGACCTTCCCCCGACGCTTATTTCTCGATTTGATCTACTTTACCTTATTCTGGACAAGATCGATGAGGTTTCGGACCGGAGGCTCGCCAATTTCCTTGTAGGGCTCTATCTCGAGGACGATATGCATACTGGTGGTCATGACGTCTTGGTAAGTGTTTGCTATACGAGCTCTGTGCACATCAACACGGGTAGCTTACTGGAATCCACGGCTATAGCCGCTAGAGACGCTCACGGCATACATCACCTACGCCAAGTCCCAAGTGAATCCCACCATCACCGAAGAGGCGTCGAAAGAGCTCGTGTCGTCGTACGTCCAGCTCCGCAAACTAGGCGAAGACCCGCGCACGAAAGAACGCCGAATCACGGCGACGACGCGGCAGCTGGAGAGCATGATCCGGCTCGCCGAGGCGCACGCGCGGATGCGGCTGTCCGAGTACGTCGAGCTGGAGGACGTGCAGGAGGCGAACCGGCTCATGCACGAAGCCATGCGGACGTCTGCCACGGACCCGGCGACGGGGCTGATCGATATTGACTTGATTAATACCGGGGCGGGGCAGCAGCAGCGCAAAGTGCGCGGGGACCTCAAGCGGGAGGTAATGAAGCTGCTCGAGAACGTGAGTGGGGCGAGGGGCGTGCGGTGGACGGATGCGGTGAAACAGCTCGCGAGCCAGAGCAGCGTGCACGTCGATGCGGGCGAGTTCGCGGAGGTTATCAAGGAGCTGCAGAATGAGGGGATCGTGAATGTGATTGGGGAGAGGGAGCGGAGGATGATTCGGCGACTTGGAGCGTAAGTCGGTAAACAGCAGGAGTTTTTGGAGTGAGGTCGAGCCTTTTTTTTTTTCGGGTGGGCTTCCGAAGCTTCGGGGCCGCTGCCCATATACCATGTGATCATTTAGGAGGGCGTTGTTGTGTACTCGCGAATAATGTAGCTCGATGTGCAAGCACTGTTTTCGGAAATCCAGCTTACTCGATTCAGAAAGTATCCATCATGGAGCCGACCATGTTGTGTGATCGCGTCTCGTTTTCCAGCGAACACTGTAGCTATCTACCATGGCCAGGAGACTAGTGCTGCCTGTACCTCCTTACTTCCGACGGTACACTTCAGCTTCACGGCTGACTCAGAGCATCATGTCCACTAAGTCGAGTCCGAGCTCACCCCCATCGCGTCCTCCGCTGCAAAATCCCGCTGGGCCATCAGAGCAAAAGGCCGTGGTAGGCACCAGCGCTCCCCTCTAACGAACCCTCGGAAAAACCGGCAGAGCGGTACTACAACTTATTCAACTGTCTATAGCCATCGTACGCGGATTCGCACAAATCCCTGCCTATATGTCGTACCTATCAACGCAAACGGCCGGAAGAAAACGCTTTGTACTAATATTCGTGCGGCCGTTTGTGGGAGCTTTTTCGTGCATCGGCCGGAGCGTCTAAAGCAGCTCACGTTCAGGTTACATCGAATGGCAAGGAAGAGCTTTGCGCACCCGGCCGGCTTGCGGTTGGAAGGTACAAGTGATCGAGTCGATCGGGAAAAACCCATCCGCGAAGATAGTCGCAAGAGATGATGGCAAAGTTGCTTTTTATTGGTAGCAGAAATCTGGCTACTGAAGGCATTATGCGGTGGAGGGTGGGGGATCAAATTTGAAGGTCCATGTCGGAGTAATAGCATTTAGATGAACAATGCCTATTTACGCGCGTAAGTATTGGTCGCTATACCATCCACATCCAGCTGACATAACTCCACCCGACTCGACCAAGACTCGTAACTTGACCTGCGCCTCAGAGTCAAGCACTCATAGATCTTAAACAAGCCTTGGCCACGAACGAGCGCAGATACGATTAGAACCGACAGAGACTCAGAGAGGCGGCGGTGTGGCGTTGCCATTATTAATAGCAAAGTTTCAGGTGGTTGAGTATAATGCTGGAAAAGGGGTGGTGTTACCGCGGTCACCAGCCGCAATGCCCGCTATATCGTCGGCCATGGATGAGAAAGGGACACGGATAGCCGAGTGTCACGAGCGGTCATAAGTAGTCAGATAGGTGGTTGCCAGTGCGGTGGATATATAGCGATTCAACGACTGAGGGTGGGTCACCAAGTTGCGCGCAGGGATAGAGGGACCGGACCCCGACGATTCAGATCCGTCTGTTATAACAGCAGGAAAATAAAAGTCATAGGAGGTTGAACAGAGGGCATTCTAAATGTTCTTGAGCCCGACACGGCGTTCTGAAGGACCAACCAGCGTCGCAGCCGCCAAGTCCTTGCTGGCTTTCAAAAATCGCAAAACATTGCCGGTTGGTGTTGAAGACGAACCCCCCTTCAGGCCAGTTTGGGTATGGGCTCTGACGATCGGACGAGCCCCGCCACTTTAATAATAAACGCGAGGGTTGTGCGTCATTGTCGGAAAATCGACATGGGCTAGGAGTTGAGTAACCCTGGGACACGCTATGCGAGAAACGGCATACCAAGAACAAACTAAGCAAGGGTCGATATCGACTTGTGCGAAATCTCGCCACGATAAACACGCATGCGAGCGAGCGAGGCTGCTCGCCGCCGCCGTCGACGCCGGCGATGCACGGCTCGCGCGCGGTGGTGGGTGTGCTGGTGTTCCGGGGGGAAGGGCGGGCGGAGGCCTAGACGGGACGACAAGGGCCGCGCCGCACGTGGAGAAGGTCGCCTTCGCGCGGCGAGTGCCAAGAAGCAGCAGGGGCGTCAACAGCACCACACGCGCGACTCGCGGGCTCTATAAATCTCAGCCGCGCTGCTCCGTCTGCCCCCCCATCGTCTCTCCGTCCGTCCCAGCCCTTGCTGCCCCTCCCCCACCTCCACTCCCTCACCCCACACTCCTTACCTTCGTCGCACATTCTTCGCCATGCGTTTCTCCACCCTCGCCGCCTTTGCCCTCGCCGCCGCCGCCTCTGCCCCCCAGGTCCTCGCCGGCATTTTCGTGCGTCTGCATGGCAACCGCGTCCAGAAATCGCGATCACTGAGGCTTTGCACGTCCTCCATTTAGATCACCAACCCCATTGGCACCAGCAGCTGTGCTGCTAACACTCCCTGCAATCTCGCCTGGAAGGACGATGGAATTGCCCCCAACCTCACCGCCGTCGGTACGCGCTATCTGTCTCTTCTCATCCTTTGCATCGTCTTACTTCCCTGCACTTTTAGGCCCGTGCCGCATTTACGTTGGTATCGGAGGCACAACCACGCAGCTCAAACTCCAGGATATCACTGGCTCTACTGCTCCTGCTGGAATCGATGTTTCCAAGAACTCCAACCTTACCTTCACCATCGACCCCACTATCGGCGCCAAGTGCGTATATGCTTTCTTTTACACCTCATAGCTACCGAAAGCATGGGCTGACTTTTCCTCTATCCTAGCTCCAACGCCTAGTATGTCTCGTGCTAAATAACCCTCTCACCGTTCTAATCGCTGAGTTATTTTCTTCATGTAGCTTCATTCGCATGGAATCTATTGCCCTAAAGGATGCCACCAACCCAGCCAACCCATACCTCGCGTTCTCCGCCAAATTCGCGTACGAGGCTCCACTCTACACGCTTACTTGAACCAGAGCTGACTTCTCTCCGCAGTGTCACTGGCATGACCGGCACCTTCAACGCTACCGAGCAGGCCTTGATCAACGGCAACACCACCACCGCCGCGACCGCCCCTACCACCACCGTTAAGCCCATCGCCCCCGCCGTCACCTCCGCCCCCGTTGCCCCCGCTACCAAGGTTGCCGCTGTCACCACTAGCGCTCATTCCACGACCTCCGGTGCCGCTCACCCGAGCTCCACCGCCACCAACGGCGCCGCCAAGCTTGCTGGTGTCGGTGCTACTGCTGGCTTCCTTGCTGCTCTCGTCAGCCTCGCTCTATAAGCGGCGAATTGCTACTAGCGTCCATCCTCGTTTTCTCGACTTACTTTTCTTCAACTCCTCGTTTCCTCTCGTCTCTATCTTTACTCTGTGCTCCTTCAAAATCTGCGGATGTTACGCCTCCCTTTTCTCAAAGTATCCGTAGATGTGCTCGTTGCGTGCTGCTTATTACGAACGAATAATACTGCCTTTCCGATGCGGAATATGGGGCGTCGTCTGCGAAAAAGCGTCTGCCCGCCGTCGCCGTCGCCATCAGATTTTGAGCTCGAGGATGAAAGATTTTCTGATGTTGAAGTTTTGAGTAGCTGAAGTGGTGAATATTAATACATCCCGGCTAGTGCTCGATTAGGCATAGAATATTGCGTCAGCTGGGATTCAATTAGGTTTCATCGTGGAATATTGCATGTGTGCTAAATTAATTTTCCACGTTTCATCGTTTCTTCCATAATATTGTCCCCTAACAACGGCGGAATTGTTTCGAATTTCTGGGTCTGTGTACCGCCGGCCTTTGAGCCGGCGCTTCAAAGCGGAGCTTAGACAGCTTATTACGTAAGCTCACCAGAGCCAAATGATAGTAAACACTGCACAGCTCGCACTAGTCACCTCCACGAATTTGCCAGGCCTTTGCGCAGAGAGCGCGAAACGCCGAATATTCTAAACGTTCGACTCTCGCGGCATATCTATAACCTACACTCCAATTCCAACCAACAACACACTCTCACACTCGAAATGGTCGTTCGAATCCGCCTGGCACGCCCACCGGGCCACACGAAATCCACGACACAGCTGCACCTCGTCGCGGTGAATGCCAGGAAGGCGCGTGACGCGAAGCCGCTTGAGGTGCTGGGCGTGTATGATCCTGTCCCGCGGCTCGTCCACGACGGCGCGGTCCAGAAGAAAATGGAGTGGAGCGTGGAGAGGATACGGTATTGGCTCGGGGTCGGCGCGCAGCCGAGTAAACCCGTCGTGAGGTTGTTGAGCATGGTGTGTGCATTTTCGTTTTCGTTTTGTGAGCTGGAGCTTTCTTTTCTCACCAGCTCGTTCTTTCTTTCTTTCTTTTTGGGGGGTAATATATAGGCGAGGCTTATTCCGCCAGATGCCAAGTACAAGGGGATATCGCTTGCATCGTCGACAACTTCGCCCTCGTCTGTGTCTGCGGCCGCACCGCTACGAGCATGATATTCCAATACTACTTTTGCTTTTCGTTTAGATAAAATCACGTGTCTCGCGAAAGGAATAGCCACTTGAGTTTTCACCAAGATATATAAATTATAGAGAATGAGTTCGGGCTGTCGTCCTTCCAAGAATGTGTGTGGGAAGTGCTACAACAGGCAGCTCGCGTACGGCGCGCCGTGATGATGATGTGTATTTTCGAGGCAAGGAGGGAACTCTAAACGGTTAAAACAGCTATATGAAAACCAAAAAAGAAAAAAAAATCACGAGATGATCAGCTACTCGCACACGCGGAGTACATCCTCCTCTTCTCACCATTATCGCGAAGGGCTCCTCCTACACTCGTCACCTGTGGCACCTCCCCCAACTTCCTCCGCGCCTCCTTAATCATCACCCTCATACGCATGCCCTCATGGCTCAGCAGCGTGTCCTTCACACCGAGCAAATACGCGTCCAGCCCGCCGTACTTGTCGATAGTCCGCAGCGTGCGCGCCGTGACCTCGAGCCGGACGTGCTCGCCCAGAGTCTCCGAGTACAGCCGCTTCGTCTGGATGTTGGGCAGCCACGTGCGGCGCGTCTTGTGCATGGAGTGCGGGACGTTGTTCCCGTACCGGATGGTTTTGCCGCCGAAGAGCCCCGTGGGCTGGCGGGTGAGCGCGCGGGAGGCGTTGGCGGCGAGGACGGGGAGGGAGGGGAACATGGCGGAGGCTATATATGGTGCCCTAGCTATAGATTGTGAGAAAGTGCGTTTGGGAGCGCGTCATTTACTTACCAGAGACAGAGCTAGAGGAGGCTCGTATTTGGTTCGTAATGAAGTCGACTCGGCGGTCTACCGCGTGCGGATACCACAGCGTAAGAGCGTAAATTGTGCATCCGGGAAATGTATGCGAGACGCGAAATTTCACCAGAATCTCTCATGGATGTCGCGCCGCCAAGGATTTAGCCTAGATGTCGCAACATGCGTGATATCGCTTCCTTAGGAGCCGTGCTTGAAGTCTGTTGACGCGACTCAAGCACTGCACTCTGCATCTTGCCACCGTGTCCCCCTCGCGTTCGTCAGCGCTCTCAGCGCCGCCAACGGCGGCATCTTGCAACCACCACTGCACCCCCCGACTTGTCATGCAAACACAAGGAGTCCATTCGCACCCTCTTCTATTAAGCACTGTAAATTTGCCACCGAGATACGTGTTCCAAAGCATATATGCTAGTCTACAATTGTCAGAGTTCTCGAGGGCAAGTATCTTTTGGCCCTCGCTTATGCTCTTTTTCACCCCTGCTCTGTCTGATAATAATGCATGGCTGCCAGACATCAATCAGCCGCGTCAAAACCTGGACCACGATGTCCCACTCAATCTCAAATCCCAATTTTCAGTCCAGATCTGGGATTTTTTCCCCCCCACTTGACGGCGAGTAGTGCTTCACTTCCGGTGGTGATGAGCTCATGATCCCCTCCCTCCCCGAACTCTGATCGAATGGTGCGTGGCAACTCACCTTCGATTTCGCACACTCTTTGGTACTGACCATAGTTGCAGTCCCTCTCGCATCTGGCTTTCCTTCCTCTCAAAAGAATCAAGCACGTCGCGAAGGCGTCATCAGTGCTCGGTGAGTCTTTCTGGCTTCGTCTTCGGCCAGAGCGGGCTGAACTTTTCGTGCCACGGGTCTTAGGCAATCATCGATCGCGTGTTGTCCGGGTGCCTTGCACCACCGAGAGCAAAGCTTATTGCCAGCATGTAAGAGAGAGGTGGCGACGCTGGTGAGTGTAAGCTCTGATCTGATCTTGGGCACTCTGTGTTTGATCTGACGCGAGTCGAAGCCCTCCCCTAGCATGACAAAGTTACCTGCCGCCTTCCTCTCTCAACGCATCGTGCCGCTCGGACCATATGTGCAGTATGGGCGGGCGTTGTACTAGTTTAAAAGGCAAGCAGCTCTGACGAAGCTGCTTTGAGCTCTAACTGACCTCATCTATGCATGCCTACAGCGATCACTGCCGCATACACGCTTTTCTCGCCGATTAGCTTGCACGGGGACCACATCAATGCTAGACGAGGCCAATGTACATATTATCCGGTGATGATCGAATGCATATATACGTATAATTTTTAAAGGTCGAGAGTGGCGGCGACGACGACGACGAGAGTAGCGTGACCCATGTGGGCATGTGTGTATAGATGCATACATGTCAAAATTTCGTGGCATGCGAAATGGTCTGTGAAATGCCTGCAGAAATGTTGCGACGCATGGAGTTAAACGAAAATGTCGAGCGTTTGCGAAATCTCGTCGACATCCGAGTGAAATCCCTGCGAAATGCGACGTTTCGCGCGGATGTCACCGGATGCGGAATTTACTGTCTTACGCTGTGTACGGTATGCATTCAATTTGCATCCGAGGTACGTGCAAGGTGGGCGTAAAGTCGCCAAAATCCTGCCGAATTTCTGAGATCCCCATCGACCGCGACCTGTGGTCCTAAAGCACGTATCTGAGCTCTCGCTTGCGGAAAAATGCTCACAAAAGACGAGGATAACTCGACGGTGACCAAGCTCTTGACGCTGCTGAATGTCAGCGCTGTGAAATCGAACAAGAGGCGCCGGTTCTCGAAGCCAGAGTCTGGTGCGGTCGATGGGACTGGTGCTGCAGCGGAGGAGCCGAAGCGGGTCAAGCTTAACAAGAAACGCGTCGTGACTCTCCCGAGCGAGGATAAACAGGAGAACGGAGAGTCGGAACGCGTAAAAGATGTGGATGTTCAAATGAAAGACGATGTTCCGCAAGGGGAGGACGAGGAGGACGTGGATTCCGGAGACGAATGTGAGTCTTGTATAATGCTACTCATTTCACTGGCGATCTCTATAGCAATATTTTATGGCAGCAACCCCAGGGGGTGCAGTGGATCCGCATGCCCGTCACTTTGGTGTCGATCCCGTCGGTCTTTCTGCGAGCACGCGAGAGGCAGCGCAGCAGGGTTCGTGGAAGAAGTCCGGCACATCGTCACTCGATGGCCTTGGAAGCGTTTTGGAGTATGTTCCAGATGTTGACGGTACCTCTCAAGGAGAGAAATACAAGGAAGAAGACGTAGTGAGTCACTGCTATCGCTAGACTTGCTGCGTAGTGCTGAATCGCGGGCTCCTATGGAAAGTTATTACCGAAGATCCATGATGCTTTGAAGAGCCGGCGATCCTCTCTGTCTCCAGGTTGGTTTACTCCCCTTCAAACTTGCTACCACTCTGCTTCACCGAATGTGCTATAGGAATTCGTACCATCCAATCAACGCTCCTCCAATGCCTTTCGACATCAAGAGACCTATATTTAACCCGCGTCCGACTCGGTCAACACTCTACGATCCGAGATATCACAAGCCTCTATATATTAAATCACATATTAAAGTGAGCACGCTGTTGTCTTTGTTTAGCTAGGGCATACAATGACTCTTGTCCTAGGATCCGCCGGACAGTACTCAAAAACAACGCCCGCCTCGCCTCCTCCACCGCGTCTGCCAACCCTCCAGACGACGTCCAAGACCAGGGCTTCACCCGGCCCTCCGTCCTCGTCCTCCTCCCCTTCCGCAACTCTGCAAAAGCCTTCCTCGAGGCGTTCTGCAGCCACTTCACATCCTCGGTCAACCAGTCATCGACAAAGTCTCAAGAGTCCCAGATCCACCACTATGCGCGCTTCGTGTCGCAGTATTCGCTGCCAGAGGGCGCGATAGATAAGCTGGCGACCGCCGAGCCGGGGACGTACCCCCCGGACCACGTGCAGACGTTCTCGGGGAATATAGACGACAGTTTCAGGATCGGTGTGAAGGTGACGAAGAAGAGCGTGAGGCTGTTTGAGGGGTTTTATGGTGCGGATATGATTGTGGCGAGTCCTTTGGGGTTGAGGATGATCATCGAGAAAGAAAAGTGCGCTGTTTGTTTTTTTGTTACGTGGCCATTTTTCCATCTTTGGGCGAGACTAATATTGGTGGATGGCGGACTAGGAATGCCGACTTTTTGTCGTCGATCGAGATTGTTGTCGTCGACCAGATGGACGCGCTTGCGATGCAGAACTGGGATCATGTCCAGGTGGGTTGATACCTGTTTCACTACCGCGCTGTGACTCTGGGCAGAAGCAAATGGGTTAACCTAATTCGCCCTTGGCAGTTTATCTTCTCCCAGTTGAATCAACTGCCCAAGGAGTCCCACGGAGCTGATTTCTCGAGGATAAAACCTTGGTATCTAGATGGCTAGTTGAGTATCGCCATTTCATCGACTACAAAGCCATCGTGTTCACGGTTTACCATACTAATTTGCCCGATATTTACAGTGCTTCCCATATCCGCCAGTCGATCTTCCTCACAAGTTACGAGATACCCGAAACGCGCGCGCTCTTCAACTCGCTCAAAAACGTGGCTGGTAAAATTAGGACTGCGCCGCGGTGGGAGGGCGTGAAAGTGCCGGAAGGCATCAAGCAGGTCATTGAAACTCAAAAACTCTCTTTACGCTCGATCGTCCACGCCTAACGTCCTTTTTATTTATTTAGGAATTTGTGAAATTCGACTGCTCAAATGCCAGAGAGGAAGTAGATAAACGGTTTGATTATTTCACCAAACAGGTCTGTCGAGCCGATGGTATTTTATACGCCCAAGGCTCAGGTGGCTCACGACCTCGACGATTTTGACTTTTGATTTTGACACAGTTCTTCCCGGCCATCCTAAAATCCGCGGTCCAGAGCTCTTCCGCGATACTTTTCATTCCGTCTTACTTTGACTTTGTTCGGGTGCAGAACTGGATGAGGACAGCGGAGGTCTCGTTTGTTGTGATCTCCGAGTGCGTTTCGTCCTAGTGTACTAGGACATTATCTTCTCGTGCTTCTCAAAGATCCTGATGGTACTGCACCTATCCCCCACAGATACTCCTCAAACCAGGAAATATCGCGTGCTCGGCAGGCTTTTTTCGCTGGTACGAAATCGTTCCTGCTGATTACCGAGCGGTTTTACTTCTTCCGCCGGTGAGTGATGAATGAACAACTGTTCTCCGCGCCTAATCGACCCGGGCTGACGAACGTGGGCTTTTCCCTTCATAGGTATCGTCTCCGAGGCGTCCAAAACATCTTTTTCTACGCACCGCCGGACCATGCCCAATTCTACACCGAGCTCCTTTCGTTCCCCTTCTTGGATAGCAGCGTGGACCCAACAGACGTTACGGTAAAAGTTCTGCATTCCCGATACGACTTTATGAAGCTCGAGAGGATCGTAGGATCAAAAAATGTCGGTGCATTGATCAGAGACTAGTCCCCGATTTTGCGGTTTTGAATAAAAGACTATTTACGTATATCCACGGCATACCACTATGCGTACCAAGGCACTCGGAAACGAACAAAGAAAAAGCTAATGGTATCATACAAAAAGATATTATATTGCCATACACAGACTCTTCCCTCTCCTAACCTGCGCCTTGCACAGCTCAAGCTCCGTGGGCATGGCGATCAGCGAGGCGGTGAGGATACCCAGGCCGTCAGAGAACCCGATGCTGCCGATCTTGAACTCGCGCTCTTGCTTGCTCCGCTCGGTCTCCTCCTCTTCGCGCTCTTCCTGCCCGATGCGGTAGAATACGTTTACACTGAGGGACAAGAGGCCAAGAAAACGGCGTGAGATGGAGTGCGAGCGTTAAATAGGAGGCGGAAGGCGGAGTGCGTGCGTACTATGCAAGGCCGCCACAAATGCCCTCAAGCCCGATCATGAGGAAGATGATCGGGATGGTAAGCTGGGGTAGGTCCTCAGGGAGGAGCCCGAATGCAGATTCGAGCGCGAGACTGGTTAGAATAACTGCTTGGACGACCGCGGGAAGCGGAAGGAGGGACGTTGGGAGCGGAGGAAGACCGGCTGAGATGGAGGAACGGGAGAAGAATACAAATGTTTGATACACGAGCTAAGCGGTAGGCGTTGGAGTGTAAGTCTCACTTGCGACTGGGGTGGAAAGTCGGTGGGGTACGGACCTGCCAGAATGGATAGTAATCCCGGATGGATCCAAAGATGCGACTCAATATGGGGTGAGATTCTGGGTGCGGAACCGGATAAACGAGTGTTGGCGATATTCCCTACAGTTCAGACGTGAGCGGTTTGAGCTGAGGCGGTGGGAACGGGGTGCGAGTTTCACCTGATTGATAGTATACTCGAGCTAATTTTAGAGGGCGAATTAGCATGATTCAATAAGCCGCACTATGGCAAGCACGTACAAGGTAGACAGCGACTATCGCGTTTCAGAGTCGCGTGTCAATTGGGCAGAGCGAGAGGAAACTGTGATCGTGACTCACATAGGGGTAACATGAACTTCAATAAAAGGGGCCGCACGAGGACCAGTTTCTCCCTAACAGTTAGTGCAATCACCTCCTTCTCAACTTGAGCAGGAACGGCAGCGGCACCATCGTCCTCGAGTGGATCTGCGGGGTCTGCGAGTGGAATGGGCGCGTAGCCTGGGGTGTCAATCCGCGAACCAATCGAGTCCGTGTCTGAGCACGTCGAGGAAGAGGGGAGTAGAAAGAAATATGCGAGCGGCGTAATGAATGGGAGGAACTGGTAAAGGTGGCCTGCATCATTAAAATGCGTATGCCGATCGGTGAAAGGAGGCGTACTGTCGACAGCCCAACTCCCTCTCGGACTCCGAAGCCGCGAACTATCCACCATAACCCAGCTCCGATGAGCCCGGCGGCACCAGTCCCGCTCGCAAAGTAACCAACGCTGTGTCCGGATTGTTCGACGGAATATGTCGTTGATAGCTGGAGGTACGTGAGCTCCCCAAGACCTTGTTTCAGAGAGAGATTATTAGCGGATCATCGCTCCTGTCTGAGTGTGCAGTTGTGGTACCCGAGGAAAAAGACGCAAGCGATATGCCTAAAAGTCGCATGTTTACCCCTTCAAATCTAGCCACGACCTTGGTTCCAACAGGAGGGACCGTCAATGGAAATCACCATAACCCTGATGAGGAAATTGTACCAGCATTCCAAGTACGCTCAGAAAGCAACACCCAAGTACACGCTTGGTATATCTTATTCGACCTTTGAGAATGTATGGCCACCCAAGTTTGGCTAGCTAAACAAAACCAATCGTAGTCAGTTGGGTAAGAGCTCGCAGCTCGACGTAGCTACCTACTAATGATGGGGCAATGTCGCAAAACAGAACAAGTCCCTAATGGCATCACTTCAGGATATACACAAGAATCAAAGTGTATAAAGTGCCTACCTTGGGTGTCGAAGGTGGGACCAAGTCCAATGCGGCCGAAAGGATGATGACATAGAGAACTATCTCCCGGCTCCAGAGATGAGTGCCTTCGGATATTCCAGCACGCAGCGTACGCACCGTTATTGATAAGACCGAAAAGAAAGAACGAGATCCCTAGTTTCCGTATTATCCCTCGTTCTATGGGTTTGTCGGCCTTTAGCGCTGTCGAAAAGGAACGCAGCAATTGGCGTGCACGCACGTCTACGCCGCTCCTCGAGCTGGCGGTTCTCATACATGGTATACGTCGTAGTTTCGGTGGCATTGTCGGGTATGTAGAAGATGGGCGACATGGCTCAGGCGGCTGCTGGCGGCGAAGCACTGCTGCGAGTACCGGGCGCTGGATGGTGGGTGCAAGCAAGTCACATAAGTATGCTGTGCCCAATATAAGCCTGCTTACTAATAGTAGTATAAAGGTCATTAGTCAGTCTACGCACCACACCGAGTCTTTCTACTCACCACCACCCTCCCCTCCTCTTTCTCTTTGCCGCAAGTTCGTATTGGTCCTTTGCTCTCACTTCGATAAGAAATTTACCCCTCCTACCTCAACGATACCATATTTACTTGTATTTACCGGACACGCGACGCACCAAGGTGCGCAGGTGCCTTCAGCATCCTAATTGACTACTCCCCTACTGCCCTCACGGGGCTCGTTCTCCAAGGTATGTGGGCTGCCCCGAAGGAAGCGCCAACTCCATCTGAACCCCGTCGCGGTGACGTGTGTAATGCTCTTCGGGTCCGGTGCCAGTACGGTCAAAGAACGCACGTCCCAGCGTTTCAAAGCCTGCTCCCTGCTTCCCCCTCCCGCACACATCCCTGCGTCGCACAAATACCTCTGCCTTTTGCACGTGTCATTCTCGCATTCCAGCCTCCTCGTATGAGCAGTCTGGGGAGTGCGTCGCTCCACACTCTCTTAGCCTGTCCCGCGTGCTTTGGCGTTGTGAGGTCACGGTGGTCTAAGGCGCCAGGCAGAGCCGGGACGGCAGCCCGCCCAGCCTATTCGAAGTACTGACATCCGCTGACATTTGATTCCTGTATTCTCTAGGTTCGCGAATCCTATGGTATCATCGTTTTTTACCCCTTCTATCTATCAATCGGTGATGCACTAACGCTACTTGCTTTCAGTGACCTTAGTCTTTGGACTGCGTAAATTTTCCCTTCATCTCTTCGGGAGGTATTCTTTCACTGCACATTTTTGTATTTGGCGCGTCTGATTGCGAGCTGACATCTATTTCGTGTTGCTCGATGTCATGTAAGGTCCTCCCACTTAGGTCTCTGTGCTTCTCTCATTGACTGATATCCATGTGTTTCAAATCCTGTTTCACGGGAATTAGGCTATGAGACGATTGATGGGATAGAACACATTTGTGTAGACTCCTGTGGCTCGTGCTCGAATATCTGTGGGGTATTGAGTAAGTATGGCTCAGAAAGCATCATAAAATCACCACTACGCGTGCCGGCTGTCGTACGATTTTTGCACAATAGTTTGTGGGGCGCAAGGTGTTCGGGTAAGTTGCGCATTTGGCTTAGAGCATTAACCAGATTTCGGCACAGTATCCCAGCCCAGACCCCTCGTACACATGCTGCTGGTCCGCTGAAATGCTAGATGCTCCACCTTGTTTCAACTGCCAGCCGCCAACGTTCTCGTGATCAAGTTAAGCTCCTCGTTTGGCTCACCCCGTGCGCCGGAGTGCCGTGGGATGCATCACGATGAACCTGCTGCACACACTTTCTGTTTATCATATGTATGAACCTGGGAATCCTTAACAAGTCCGGCGCTGCATTCATTCGGCATTGATTGGCGGTCGAGATATTGATCAAGATGTGGGCTGATGGGATCTCGGTCACTATGGTTTGCGCACCGAAAATACGCAACGCCCACGGCTCTTACCTGGTATGTACTTAGACTTGTTCGGGGCTGAATTCTTATTAACCATGCATATGTCGGTAACCTGAGGTATGTCATTGAGCTTCTCCAGATTTACACAACTCACTTCAAACGACTTAACGGCTCTTTGCAAATCTACTTTGATCCCCAATCGGCCAAACTCTAGGCTTTTCCTTCGACCTTCAACGCAGTAGAAAATTCGTCTTCGCCTCTGCCGGTGCTCAGGAGCCTGAATCTGGAAGGCGTTGCGCCCTAAGATAGAGTCTTCTTAACAAATTTGACTCGCCGACATCGATGCGTTGGCGGGAACGGAGTCTGCTGTGATCGTCATATCACTCGTGTAGTGCATGCCCCAGACAAATTGAAATCGGTAATCTCGATCATTGCCGCACCACCCTTGGCGGCCGGGTGGAATCCTCGCCCCAAAGGCACTGACTTGGGCTTAAGCAAGATCCCGAAATATGCCGCATTTACACCGCAGCACCACCAGCGCTTATTTGGAGGTTCTATCTCATAGCATCGGCGCGTCTCATCGATTCTTCGAGCCCACATACTGCGGAGGAACACGCCTGTTGCACGATTCAGGGCCGCGTGCGTTAAGAGTCAAGTTTATGCGGTCCCGCGTATTCAGGGGCGTCTCCGCAGCATATATAAACTGCGTATAAATCTTCCCGCTGGGGCGCTATTTCCCTCTCAACCCCTTTCGTATCTGCTCAGTACTCAACCACGACGATTCTGCAAATTTTCATCGAAAGCCTACATCACTGTCATTAGTCCCGCCGATCTTGATATGTCCGGCAACCAACAGCGTGGGAGAGGCCGTGGCGCTCCCAGAGGACGTGGCGGACCCCCGCGTGGGGCGTCTCCTGGCGGCGGGCAGCCTCAAGGAGGCCCCCCTCGCGGCCGTGGCTTCGCGGGAGGGGTTGTCGTCGGTACTCGTGGAGGGGGAGGGGGAGGTCCTCGCGGGGGTGGTGGTGGTGGAGGCCGCGGAGGCCGAGCCCCTCCAGAGGTCTTCTCCCCTGGGTCTCCAGCTAGGCTCGACCAGCGCCTGTCTACTTCCAGTGATCTGGTCGCAGCTTTTAAGAAGCTGGAAGTCAAGCCCGAAATGCCCCTCAGGCCTGGATGGGGTACGGTGGGGAGGACGAATCTCTTGCGAGCGAACTTCTTTGCCCTGAAACTTCCCAAGAATCTCATTATCTATGATTACGACGTCGCCATCACTCCCAACACCGACCTTCGTGGCCCGCGTAAAGGGCGTCTCCTCGACCTCCTTGAGCAAACTCCCGAATACGCACCGTTTGCGGGATACATCTCACACGATCGCGGCGAGCGTCTCGTTTCCGCGAAGAAACTTCCGCAGCCATCGAAGGTTTCGATCACATTTTTCGACGAAGGACAGACCGGTCCTGGCGATAGGGCACCAGTGTACGAACTCGAGGTCAAACTGGTCCGAACGTTGAACAGCAGCGATGTCACCCTGTTAGTGGCTGTCTTCTCACCTTACATTTATTTCGAGCTCACCGTGCTACGTAACAGATATCTCGACGGCCGTCCTGAAAGTCGAGACTACGATATTTTGCCGCTCGTCTCGGCACTTAACCTTGTCCTTCAATCACATGCATCGAAAACTGGCGTTCGCGTCGGTCAGAACCGATACTTTTTCCCGTCGACCCAGAGATATCAGCTCGAACTGGGCATCGAGGCCTGCCAGGGGTTTTTCATGTCCGTTCGACCGAGCTATAAGCAACTTATGGTGAACGTCAACGTCTGCATGACGGCGTTCTATATGCCAGGCAATCTCGCCGATGCCATGATGGCATTCAACCGGGAGAGCGGAGGGATGCCACGAGAATTCTCGGAGAGGCTCAGGGTTGCCACGACATACCTCGGATACCTGAAAAAGCGGGCCATCTTCCGTATAATAGGTACAAACGCACGACAGACCCGCTTTGATTGCGCGGAGCTCGGCGGGACGGTGACGGTGGAGAAGTATTTCAAAGATAGTAAGCCCTTTCGGTTTGCCTCGATGATAATCAGACTCACAAAAATCTCATATTTAGAGTACAAAATTATCCTCAAACATCCCGAGCTTCCGTTGGTCAACCTCAGCGGCGACCGAAATAAGCCCAACTACGTACCCCCCGAGCTATGCGATATCTTGCCTAACCAGGCTTATCGAGGCACATTGAGCCCGAACGCCACGGCTCAGATGATCCAGGTTGCTTGCAATCCGCCCGCCGCAAATGCCTCTTCTATCGTTTCCCAAGGACTCCCGCTTCTCGGCCTTCATCCCACTGCTCAGGCCAACATCTTGACCAACTTCGCCATTTCAGTCAGTCCGGATATGGCCTGCGTTCCGAGTCGCGTTCTTCCCGCTCCCCGAGTCACCTACAAATCGGGCCAACCTAACGTCCGGGATGGTAGTTGGAACATCCTCGGCGTCAAATTCCACGCGGGTGGCGATATGACGAACTGGGCGGTTTTGTTAGTACAGGAAGGTCGGCGCGACGAGTTCCGCGACGCGAGCGACCCCGCCCTTACGGCTTTCCTCAAGACGTTCGAGGCTAAATGCCGCTCGAGTGGAATGGTTGTTGGACAAGGACAGCCAAGGATCATGGTCACACCTCGACTCCCTTCCACTCGCGAAGACCCGTCGCGTCAACGCGCATTGACCCTCATTCAAAATACTCTGGGGCCCAATTCAGGGCGGAAGCCGAGCTTTATCCTCGTGCTGCTCTCTGGTGTCGACAAGTATATATATCCGGGGCTTAAAAAGATGTGCGACATGTCTCTCGGCGTGCACACCGTGTGCATGCTCCTCAGCAAAGCTCGCCAGGACAAGCGACAAGATCAATACTTCTCCAACGTCGCACTCAAGGTGAACGCGAAGCTCGGCGGCACAAACCATCTCCTCGCTCCGGAGTCGATGCAGTGGCTTACCACGAAGAAGACGATGCTCGTTGGAATCGACGTCACCCATCCATCGCCGGGGAGTATGCCAGGCACGCCTTCGATTGCTGCGGTGGTAGCCAGCATCGACGACAAATTCGTGCAATTTCCAGGTAGTCTGGAGCCTCAGAGGAACAGGAAAATCAAGAAAGATGCGGAAGAGGTGTGCATTGTTTTTTTTTTTTCTTTAAACTCGTGTTGATCGTTGCTTACCATGCGTCTACAGATGGTGCAGGGATTAGCGACAATGATGGTGGAACGGCTCCAATTGTACGAGAAGAAATCGAGAACTTTGCCTGAGCGAGTCATTGTGTACCGCGACGGCGTGTCTGAAGTAAGCGTCTCAACATTAACTTTGTCATTTCTCATCAGCTGACGCCGGGAAACGCGATAGGGACAGTTCCATCTCGTCTTGGAAAAGGAATTGCCCCAAATCCTCAGTGCCTTCCGGCAGTTTGACACGAGATCGAGAGGTGGACCGTATCGTCCGACGTTGTCGATCATCATCTGCGGAAAGCGACATCACGCCCGGTTCAATGCAACCGCTACGGACCACATGAGCCGCAACGGCAACACGCCCCCGGGTACCGTCGTGGATCAGGGAATCACGGACATATACAATAACGATTTCTACTTGCAGGTAAGTCGGAGCCAACATCGATTCACTGAGAGCATGCCATGCTGACATTCATTTAGGCGCACGATGGCTTGCAGGGGCACGTGCGCGCCACTCACTACACTGTCGTGTACGACGAGAATAAACTCACGGCGGACACCATTCAAACGGGCACCAATAGCGCATCCTACATGTACGCGCGGGCCACGAAAGCCGTCAGCTTGATCCCTCCGGCCTACTACGCAGACTTGGCGTGCGAGAGAGCTAGGGCCTATCTCAGCGTCCTGCTCTCCGGGAATGATAATAGGTCGTCGTCGTCCCAGGATGCTGAGAGGGAGAGGATTTACCAGGAAGCACTGACGTTGTGGGGTCGGGGGATCCACCAGGACATGAAGGAGAGCATGTTCTACATATAATTGCTTCCTATTGCTCGGAATACCTTATTACAATGTACTATACGCATGTACGATACACCGTTGAGCGAAGTTACCACTGTTGACTACCCCGTCTAACCTTGTGCACGAAAACGGAAATCTTAAGCGTGATGAAAAACCTTACCATGAGTTTTATACCAAATCGTACTCAACGCCTTGTGATTCAAGAGGTTGAATGGTGTTTTGTCGCTTTGAGTAGACTCGTCTGGCACTCCATCACTTCAAATACATAGTAAACAGTCTAAAAAGCGGATGATTCAAGACCTGATAAACAAGTTTTAAATATAACAAGATGACGATACATCTATCTAGAGAAGCCATGAAATCAGAAGTAGAAAATTGAAGCCTCCGATCTAGTCTATAATCTATTAGGGCAACGGTTCGACAAACCAAAGCCTATCAGAGGAACTAGAATTGTGGCGTGAGCACGAGGGGCTCAACCAGATGAGCTAGGAAACAGGATCTTACCTGCAATGAATGTTTCTCAGGCTTTCGCAATAGCTAACTAGTGACCGCGGACTTGCTTGATGAGTCCCTAAAGATATTAGGCACCAACATTAGTCCCATGAATCAAGCAAAGCGCCGCAAGGGAGCGGAAAAGAAGACAAACCTGCGCGATACCCGCAGCTTGGTCGTAGCGGTACGGATATTCGGACCTCTGCACGGACTGTGCGAGCTGCCCGGCGGAGTAGGTGGGGAACTTCTTCGCGTTGGGAATCAGCGTGTCGATGAACGCGTTCGTCGCGTGGTTGATGTCCATGCACTGCGCGACGGTACCCCAGCCCTGCGAGGGGCGCTGCTGGAACACTCCAACGCTGTCCTGGTCCCCGCAGGGGAGGTTGTTGACGTGCGACTCAACCCACGCGGTCTCGATCGTGGCAAGGAGCTCGCGCTCGTCGAGGCGGCGGGCTTGGGTGATTTGATACACCTGCTTCAACACCCCCATGTTGGCTTGGCTGGGGATGCTAGGGCAGTTCAACGGCGCGGCCGAGACGAAAGCGGCGATGGCGGTGGTGGCGAGGAGGGATAAGAAACGCATCGTGGATGATTATAAAATATGAGGCTCAGAAGATGGGAGGTTGACAGGCTGACAGGCTGATAGGATGAGAGGCTGGAGTGAAGAAATCCTTCGATACCGTACACCATTTATAGCCAAGAGGTCTGCTATGAACCATGACGGCACTAATCCAAAGCTGCGCAATAGCGAAGCCTATGCGATCTCAGCCAATAGCGTTCACGCCGCAAGGCTCCAGGGGACGCTCGTGTGGAACTTCATGCTGGCGGGATCGACCTCAACGATCGCTGAGCGCCAAGAGCAGATTCCCAGCAGCCATTAATTGTGATGGAGATAACGCGACTCATCTCGAGTATCAGATCTTCAGAGATCGGCGAGCTGGCCAGCAAAGAGTTTACCACAGATGGGTCGGAGACGGGCGTGCCGACGCAGCGAGTTCAAGCTGATCCTTGGCCGCCAGGTAGATCATACCGAAGCGGAGCGAGCCTTACAGCTACGTAGTTGATGGCTTGTGAGCGATAGCGTTGAGTAGCACGCACCTGGCAGTAAGGACTGCTAGAAAAAGACCCGAACCATGTGGCTAGCATGCATATGATCCTGAGGTGTTGAGTTGACGCCAAGCTGACGCTCTTGATGCAAATGTGGACAGCCACCGTCGATCACCACCATCATCAGTCATTAATCGCCGATCATCCTCTTTCGCCCGATCGTCGGATTATGTAATGTATCAACAAGTAGGCTCAAGTACGCGTCCTTGACACGACCCGAGGAATAGGGAACGCTACGCATGGCCAGGTACTACTAGTACTGTTGACATTTCAAACTCCATGGAGGCAAAAGTATCATGAGATCGAGAGGAAGTTGCGTAGCGAACGCAGCAATGGATGATGACTCGCGCAAGTACAGGCATCTCCACCGACAGCCTCATGAATCAGCGCTAGTCATCTGATGATGCATGGTTTATTTCTCAGTAATAGTACAAGGGATAGTAAAGAAGAAGAAAGAAAAAAGACATCGGAAGTCTAACCGCACGCTGAACTGGTTGTAATATCGAAACTCGAACAGGAACCTAAGCCACCTACACCTTTCCTTCGTACTCAATCATCCCAAGTATCCCTATCCCTACGCGCCGCGATATCCAACGCCCCATCTTGCGATCACCGTCGCAGCTATAGCACCGTTTGGACTTGTTGGTGGGGTGTATCAACCACCCCGTACATTTACTCAAGCACAAGGCGAGAATGTACACCAGACTACAGCAAAGAGGCACAGTGTTGAATATGATAGTAAACAGCTATATTGGAAACAACGCCTACCTCATGTCCAAACGCGATAGATCTAAAGCCTGCTGATATGGCAGCGATGGGCGATCAAGCTTGACGGTCGGTGTGGAGTATCATAGCGCAGTCGGGATTCGGGCACAAGGGAGAGAGAAAGGATGAGTGTCGGTGGCAAGGAACCGGAACGAGGGGACAAGGAGGGAGCGAACGGCTACAACCTCCTCCAAGCGAGTTAGGACCAGAACGGAGCGCGGCAGAGCCATCAATGTCGAAGCAGAGTCGAACCGGAGAGAGAGTCAAAAAAGTCCCGAAGATGGATAGGCAAAGACGTGCACGCGCGGGATTCAATGCAACGTCTGTGAGCAGCAGCAGTGGTGATACTAGATACTAAAGCCTTATTCCCGATGAAGACGCTTGAGAATAACGTGCGCGCGCGGGTTCCAACGCAACGTCTAAAGAGCGCAGCGAGGCTTAGCATACGCGAAAGACGGTAAGAGAAGAGACGCGTACTATAGTGGCGCCTTTAAGGCGAAGGTCCGAAGTCGAGGCGCGCGAGGTCCTCAGCTCCGCACGCGATTTGGAGGAAAGAGTGGGGAGGCTGCCGCAACAAAGAGGGTAAATTATCAGACCGCAACCTGCTATAAAAATGGCACATACGTTGCGCAGTCTTCCGGCAGTCGGACGCGAACTACGCGGTTGCTGGCACAGCTGGATAAATGCCGTCAGAGTACTGCTCATAGACAAAGCGGGAACTGCCTTGAAGCGGCTATCGCGCTGAACTCCAGATAGTACGGCGGCCAGACGTCCCAGCGCCCAGATGTCGACGTTGAGGCTGTATTCTTGCCCAGCCTCGAACTCGGGTGCCATCCACCCAATGGGGCCGCCACACCAGTTATCCGTGAGACGGCCGGGAGCAAACTGTCCAGCAATCCCAAAGTCCGCTGTGACGGGATATATCAGAACGCTGCATGTAGAAGACAAGTGTATGAAAAATAGCTCACCGATCTTCACTTGACCCGTTCTGCTGACGAGGATATTGTCGGGCTTGATGTCCCGATGCACGATCAAGTGCAAGTTGAGGTACTGCAGGCCCTTCAAAACCTACAAAGTTCCGGCAAGATTAGTACCATAGATCACGGCCATTGGTTAAGAGAACGGGTAAACTCACCTCATCACAGATTCTAGCAACATGACGTTCCCCAAGGACGTTGCGGAGGCACAGGTCCGCGGTCGTTGCGCCATCGATATACTTGAGGGTGATGCAGACCTTATTGTTATCTGGTCGGATCGCCCCCGTAAAGGCAACGATGTTGTTGTGTTTAAGCTGGCGCATGATGTTGACCTCATGCCACACCGACAACATGCTCTCTCTCGTCCGGAGGGTGATGTGCTTCACAGCGACGGTTGACACCCGGCCATGGTGGGGGAGCGTATCTGCGCGGAAGACCATACCGAATGCCCTGAGATACAAACGTTGTTAATGAGATTTTGTTGAGTTATAGATGGAACGCTTCGGCTTCCTGAAGAACTCAGGGACATTTGTATGGACATTAAAGACACACTCTTTTATCGTTTTTCTTTCTCTCAGGCTTAGGGTCTCCTGTTTCGCTGTTATAAACCCCGAGCCTTTCGTCCTGTTTCCTCAGTTGTTTCTCGCTCTACAGCACAACTGAGGAGTTCGTACATTCCTTTCACTCATGACTCTTATGACATATGGACTTATTATGTCTCTCTCTAGCTCACCGTTCGTGTATCTCTCACTAGGTAGCTAGACATGCTCTATATAGTTGTTTCTCGCTCTACAGCACAACTGAGGACTCACCGTTCGTGTATCTCTCACTAGATTCCACTTCGATAGGTTATGAGCCCCGAGTAAACGCTTTACTCGCATCATTAATCGCCCCACTCGACTCTTGGATGATCAAGTCAATTGTCGACCTTTTGCACAAAATTTTCGGTTGTTCCCACACCCCTCGTCGCGTCCCTCGCCCACGCCGTCGCTTGTCCCACACGCGGACTAACTCATTCTTCCTGCCCACCATTCCCCAGCCCATTTTCCAGCGCTCTCGTCGTGCCCCTGCTCGTCCTCCTTACTGGTGTCCATATCACTGCAGCTATTGCCGTGCGCTTTTCGAGCACCACATCCTTTTCCGACCCGTCGTCCCCGCTCCCTCTCCTCACTGCCCCTGCATTCGTTGCCACGACTGGCAAGTTCTGCAGGTCATCGAGGTTCTAGGCCCGGCTCGCTACGCTCGTTCGGAGAACCAACAGGAGAACGCATCCGAGGCGTCTCTTATCGCTGCGCACAGGGAAAGAGAAGCTCGCCAGAACGTGTGGAGAGGAAGTTTTAACGGCTCAGATGGAGCGTCTTTTGGTCAAGAAAACCCTTGAAAGCTTGATCGCTCTCACATCACATAGGAATCTACCTCGTCATGTCCTCCTCCGTATCTACAACTCCGTCCTCGATGTCTGTCCTTACAGACCAAAATTGGCCCGCCTGGTCCGCCCAAGCCCGTGCGTACATGATGATGCAGGGCTGGTGGTCTATCGTCAAGGATTCCACCTCGCGCGTCCGCCCCGCCTCGCCCTCTCCTATGACAGCTGAAGTAGAGGCGGCGCAACTCGCCTGGGATCGTGATGATGAGAAGGCTATGGGCTTCCTCATCTACTATACCAGGACCCTGGTTTATCCTAGGGGATGTTACATGCCGAAAAGTACGTTTTTTGTCAAAAAATGCCCAATGTCTGATGCAGAAAAGTCCGAAAAATGGCCTAAAAATGGCCAGAGGTATGAGGCCGAAAATTGCGAAATTCCTTGATGTCTGATGCAGAAAAGTCCGAAAAAATCCGGTTT